>OMLJ01061151.1:0-20659 GCA_900302595.1 Gadiculus argenteus | reverse complement strand
CAAACCTCCCACATTGTCCCAACCTGCTGGCCTGTAGGAAGGGCTGTACGGGACAGGACTGTGTGGGAGAGGACTGTATAGGACAGGGCTGTACGGGACAAGACTGTGTGGGAGAGGACTGTATAGGACAGGGCTGTACGGGACAAGACTGTGTGGGAGAGGACTGTATAGGACAGGGCTGTACGGGACAAGACTGTGGGACAGGGCTGCGTGGGACAGGACTGTAGGGGACAGGGCTCTATAGTACAGGGCTGTAGGACAGGATTGTATAGGACGGGGCTGTGTGGGACAGGCTGGGGCCCTTGCTGAAATGTCAGTGTGTAATAGAGATATGCAAGTTACGGCTCTTATTGTAATCCATGTACCTTAAGTCTATTTATTGAAGAAGTATCGAGAATCGATCAGTCTTGAAAGCATCTATCCACCTAGTAGAGTAAATCAACTAAGCCTTCTTTATTAAATGTTGTGCCTTTATTCAAATCAAATTTAACAAATTGCGTAGGAAAAGAAAAATAAAGAATTTACATGATTTGTCAGCCAAAACAAAAAACGTGTTACAATGATATTGGCGTACATAATTACCCTCTGCACGTTTTTGAATGCAGATCCACTTATAACAAACGTTATTTAATTGACAAACGGTCCACTTATGTGAAACATACAATATAAAATGCTGGAGATCTTAAAAAAAAAAAACCCCTGCACATTGTGAAAAATGTGACTCAACGATACCAGTGCTAAATGCCATTTGACCAAAATACAACATCTGTAATCGTATAAATAGGCTACATTATTTAAATAGATATTTAAGTGGTTCTGTATACCTGTAGTCCTGACACTGGCACAGAATGTGACAGGAAATTAGTATAATTGCAGTTTTAAAAATGTTGAACAAAAATAGTTAAGTTAGAAAGTCTATCCTTGTGTAAAAAAAATTTTTTTTTGCTAAAACAGGAAACTGAGAATTATCCTAATCCTGAAGTACTGCATGATTTGTGTTGTACAGCGATTGCATAAAGGAGCAGACGTACATTACAGTATCGACAGCACTGTTAACAAAGGCCTATAGTGTTACCGTTCACTTACAAATTACATCCATGTTCTGACCAGGGAGATATTCTAAAGATGGTAGTCAGCGTGTTAAGGGGTTCTCTAAACCCAGTGGGACCACCATGACCCCACAGGGTAATCTAAACCAGTAGGACCACCATGACACCACTGGACCTACATCCTTGGGGAATGGTTTCCACCGGTCAGCACCGGTCCTCTCCTACATGTCCATGTCCTGATCTCCAACACTCTGCCGCAGGTATTCGCTGTATAACTTTTTCTGTAGAGTGGCAGACATGTGACGATGAGACAAAATCTTTCAGTTATTCAAATAATTACAGTGCTCCTCTTAATATTAGTACAGTCTGAAATCTTTCCTAGAATCGTTTTTGCAACATTTATTTTTAGCTTAATATTTGACATTAAAACATAGAGGACAAAACAATATGAAAACAGGAGAAATACAAATAATAAACAAACATGAGGTCATGGGATGTTCAGTCAATTCAAAACAAAAATGTCTAATTTAAAATAAAATCACATATGAAAACATACTATGAAACGTTCGGCCACATCGGCCAAAACCTAGGTGATTAACAACATGAGCTCCATGTCTCTGAAGCCCAGCACACACCGGCCACACCAAAAAGTCTGCCCCCATTATTTCCAACGGACTAGCCCACACCCGGCGGTGCCTTGACGCACCGCCCCGCTAAGCTTCACGCCACTGCTCAATTCCCTAGCGCGGGCGTGTGGCAAAAGGCACTTTTTAAAATCATTTTTAAAGCAAATTAATAATTCCACAATGCAAAAAGAATGAGCAATGACTGTAAATAAATGTAAATAAAGTGACTAAACCGTAAACAAAGTGCCCGACAGTACATAAAGTAACAATGAATTAATGTGATCATAATAAGCACACAGAGGATCATGGGCATCAGGACCATATATGTAGTCATAAAACAACGTGTATAACGTTATGGCCACCTATAGCGACTATGTTTGTTGATCTGCTGCTCTCAAAACATAAGCACAACGGCGTTGCTGCACAACGCTTCCTACTGGTAGGGGCGCCGTTTGACACGCATCAACTGCACTGCACTGCAGGGCCAGTGTGTGGCCGGCTTGAGAGAAACCCCTTCCTACCTTTTTGCTCTTGACCACATCCTGGACGTATTCCAGTTTCTCCTGAAGCTGCCTCTTCTGCCGGCCGGACAGGGTGGTCCGGGTCCTGGGGAGAGCCAGAACAAAATCACCTCTCATCAGACCCCCGGTGCCACAGACAGACAGACAGACAGACAGACAGACAGACAGACAGACACCTGAAGGAGAAGCGGGCGAGGATCAGGAGGAGGAAGGAGAGGAAGACGAGGCCTCCGCAGGCGTACAGCTGGTGCTCTACGCAGAGGGATTCAAATCCACGCACGACAGGCGCCTAGAGAAAGAGAAAGGCATTCACACCCTCGTAAAACAAAAGGTAGAGAAATGTCACACGCCGAATGATGAGGATCGCTGTAATCCCAGACGATTTCTAGACAATAAATCAACAAGTTCCTTGGAGCTAAAGAAAAATATATACACCGGTACTGTATGTTCTATCCAAGTGCTTGTGAAAAGAATACACATAAACACTACTGTGAAATTAACTTTAGTCAAGTAGGCAAAAATAAAAACCAAAGCAGCGGCCCCAGACACGACAAAAACCCTCACCAAGTAGATGGAGAGGGCGTCGGGGTTAGTGTTAAACCCTCACCAAGTAGAGGGCCTCAGGGATAGTGGTAAACCCTCACCCGATAGAGGGAGAGGGCCTTGTGGGGGATGCTAAACACTCACCAGATAGAGGGAAGGGCCTCGTGTGGGATGCTAAACACTCACCAGGTAGAGGGAGAGGGCCTCGGTGCCCTGGGGGCCCAGGGCCATCTCCAACAGCTCTCTGGAGAGGCTGCCCAAGACCAGCAGGGCCAGCAGCGCCAGCGGCACCACAAAGCCCAGCAGGGCGAAGAAGCAGCCCTTGCAGCGCGCCCGGCGATTCTGGGCCCCAGTCTGCCTGCAAGAGGAACCAGGCTTTAGTCGGGTACCCGTCATCATGTTGAGGGTGTGTTGAGGATTGTCAAAAAAAATAAGGATAAGAATGTATTCACTGGCAACGATGACTAAACCAAAGAAAATGGCTAACGTAAAATACAAAAAATGGATGGAAGTTTACCATAGAATGACTTTAATAAGGGTTTGGCTCAGACTCCACCACGGACAACCGGTGTGAACACAGCCGACACCGTACACCCATACCCCCCCCGGTCCTACTTGTCCACGGTGAGCGTGTCGTCGATGGCCTCAGTGATGACCTCGCAGTCCTTCTCCAGGGAGTTGAGCGTGTTCTGGACGGTCTGGTTGATGGTCTTCTCCACCGTGCGACACACCTCCTCGATCTGGTTCACACAGCGGCTGGGCTTCAGGAGGAGACACCGGGCCACAGTCAGTGTGGTAGAAAATGAAGGTTTAAATGGATAAATATATATTAGAATATTATTCGTAGAGAGGAATTAAAATAAGACATCCCTCGATAGTCAATAACAGTCTAATTCTCAGTTCACTTAAGTAAATAATATTGGTTTTACCTGGCTTTACTGCTTAAACTGGTCCCTACATTCCTAGGGACATTTGCATGTGTCCTTTAATCACACCAGCTGTGCCTTTGTCCAAAAGATGAACCAGAGGCTGGTCAGGGGTTCATCTTAAATCATTCAACCCCAGCCCTTCTCGACCTCTCGTAATTTGCTTAACCATTAGTCGTGGTTTTTAATCCACGACATCAGCCATCTTGTTGAGGTGACATGGGCCACAGTCAGCCATCTTGGGGAGGAGACACCGGGCCGCGCCCGACCCTTTGCAATGGCGGTTGAAGAAACGGTTGACAAATGACGTTTCGTCTGACAACCGTTTTTCAAACGGCGTTGGAATAGGTTCAAGATGGAGGATATGGCCACAGTCAACCATCTTGGGAATATATATTTCCACAGCATCTAAAAAGCGAATGCTATTATATTTCAATCAATTATTGGCGATAAAATGAAAACATTTGGTCAACACATTCAATCGCTCCAACTGATGCAGCCAAACGGGCCAAAGTCTGTAATAGAAACCAGTCATTGCATTTAAAATAAGCACTTTCAATCCCATTATGCTGACCATGCACACAGACAGTCTGTATATCAAAAGCAGAAGCACCTTTCTACATTTAGTTTAAACATTTTAGCCAGGTGGACTTTTTCAACAGCCAAAGTCTGTTGGATTGAAATGAGGAATGAGACAGTTTCATGACAGCTCCATCCCAGGGCAGGGCCTACCTTGTTGGGGTTGGGGATGTAGATGGTGGGCATGTCAAAGCCACACTTGTTGAGTCCTGGTCGCTTACAAAGCTCCTGGACTATCTGCATCATCACCCTCTGGAACGGAGACAAAGATATGAAGAACATTTACCCTCCTACACATACATACTACACCACCACATACTGTATACTACACCCAACAGCGTGACTGCACCACCACAATTCTCATGATAATATTGGATTAAATCAATGAGGCCTTTTGTGACTGGAGGGGCCATCACGTCTCTTGTCTCCATACGTTATCTTGGTCTGGCGACCGACTGTGACAACAGCTGGGACCACCAGCTGTTGCTGGTTAGGGTGACTTCTGGAAGGACTAAACAAGGGGTCTTTGTACTGCTGGAGGCCGTAAGTTTCAGGGCCACACATTCATTTGTCCACTAAGAGGCTTCATGGGAGTCAACGTCCTGTCAGTTTCAGTGGGGCTTTAGGTGACCCTATAACCATGGCGATAAGCACTCTGTTCTTATCACCTGTTACTTTTCAGAACAAAAAAAACAAAAAACAAAATCAGCTCCATGTAGATATATCACAACAGAACATTCAAAACGCAGATTCATGAAGAATGTCTATAAAGAAGAATTAATGCTTGACGGCATCAGTATCAAACACAAGACAATACGACGATGTCAGCCCATTCCCTGACTCCTTCAGTATTCCGGTACGGGTGTCATCCATGTAAACGACCAAGCTACTGTTATAGGTCTGTCTGATCCAATGTATCAGCCGTCAACTGGGTCCCTGCATTTGTTGGGGCCCTGTGTTAATTGGGGGCCCGTGTTAATTGGGGGCATGGGCGTGGTATCTACCTGGCGGTCCGACTCGCTGCCGGCCTCGTCGGCCTTGCTCAGGTAGAAGTGCAGCCGGTCGCCGTGCTTCTCGTTGAGGCGCTCCACGATGTTGAGGGTTCTCTTGCACAGTGCCTGGCCCATGGGGTCGAAGAAAACCAGGATCAGGTCACACAGCTCGCCTGGGGAGAGACACGAAAAAGACACTCAAATATCTCATCCCCCCCGAAACAAATGATGGAATCCTGTCTGGGAAGGTATTGGGGAAAGGATGGCAATGCTAGACAAGTCTTCATGGTGGGAATCAGCCCAAACTTTAAAACGTGAGCTACCGGTGTATATATAGTCATGGCAGCCTGCGATGACCAGACTCAATGTTTGCTACTATGGACCAAAGGGCATCAGAGAGCTGCCACATCCTGTTGACTTTAGGTTCAACGCCTCCCTGGTCACTGTGTTATCTGAGACGTGTGTCACACCTACCACCACCACCAAACAACTGCAGTAGTAGTGTGGGCAGGAGGATGGACTAGATCTGCTAGATCTGCTGAGGAGATCGAATCCTGATGCAGCACTTCGATTCGTCACTTTCTCTGTGCAACCAAACAAAGCAATCCCCACGTACATCGGGGCCTTAAGGCAGAGTGGGCGGAGTCAGCGTTGTGGACGACTTCACTTTGTTAGGAAAGCCCCCGCCTCTAACCAGGGGCCAGGCGGGAGGAGCTCAGAAACAACAAAGAACCAATAGGAGCGAGAGAGTGCCATGAACACACCCAGCCACATGATTGCTTCGTCCACGTCAAAGGGGTACTTCATGTCCCCGTCCACCAGCCCCGGGGAGTCCACGAAGGTCACCAGGCTGAAGCGCTTCTGCCGGGATGTGCACACCTCCGTGCCCAGGTACTCCGACACACCTGGGGATCAGAGGGACGCAGCGGGGGTCAACACAATGGGAAACGGGAGAAGACCCTCAGGACGGACCTCACTGAGGAGCCACAGTTCAGAAAAGCTTGCAGAGAAATTCGGAAATTGCAAACTGAGCGACGGATAATGACCTTTAAACTCTTGCAGAGGTTTGAAGTGAGGGTAGAGATGCAGGGTGGCATTGCCCTAGAGGGGAAGAAAGAAGACCTTGGCTTAAAGAACACAGGACATTGGCACCCCGAGGTCACAAAAGCCACGTACCCACCAGGGGTACTTTTCCCGCTAGGGGGTTTGTGGGTGTGGTTTGGTGAGAGAATCCGCCCCCCAGGACTCTTTCCAGCGGCTTTTCCAACGTCCTCCAGCAGAGGAGGTACTTTTCTGAGCTGCTCGTAGCTCGTCAATGCTCCGTTGATAAGCGTCTCGGACTTCCCTGTGGTGCGACGACTGGGAGCGACCGTGTGGGTGAAGCAAAAAAAAGCCTCGGACTGAAAAAGTCCTGGTGGGTACGCGGCTAAAGTCTGCCTCTCTAAATAAGGCCCACGAGTGCTTAAGCTCCTCATTAGTCAAACCCGGTTTGAAAGCAGCGGTTACGTGGTCTTTAGACCCCCTGGTGGTTAAATACGGGCACAATCGGACCCTAATGATATGAGGAGGTTCTACTGGAGGATCTCTGAAGAGACTCACTGTGAGGGACTCCCTCTTGCGGCCGCTGGTGACGAAGCTGAAGCCTTGCGTCTCAATGGCCACGCCTGTCCGCTGGATGTGCTCCTCAACGTACCTGAGGAAGAGGAAGGGCGTCAGACATCTGGACCGTGACATGCATCCTTACAGGTGCTACTCATGATAGGGAGAGGTCAATGGCAACCTGTGTATATCAACTAATGAGCCCATAGGCAAATCACTGAGGAGTTGTGACCTGGTCAACAATTTCCCCTTAAGAAAAAAAACATAATTCCACTTCCTAGCCGATTCTAGATCAGCTAGCCTTGGTTTATCTTCTAGTGATTATGGGGCTACGGGGAAACATTACCAGTTGATGAAGGAGCTCTTCCCCGCAGAGTGGTTTCCCATCAACATGACGGTGATCTTCTTCCTGGGAGGCAGCAGGGTGACGCCGACGGACTGGGCCACCGTGATGAGGCCTGGGGTCAGAGGTCAGTCGGGTCAAGTTAGTTCGTCCTGAGCATAAGATGTCTATGGTCCTGGGGTCACTTTAGTTCGTCCTGAAGTCGCGTTAGTTTGCTCTGAAGTCACAGATCAGCGGGGTCACGTTAGTTCGTCCTGAGGTCAGAGGGGTCGCGATAGTTCGCCCTGTTGCTCTGGAGAACCGGAGGACGCAGCGCCGGTTCTTGTTCAACGTTTTTGGGGAAAACACGACCATGATCCAGCTGGCCCAGCAATGTATTGCACTTTGTATTATTGCACGTAGTAATGTAGACTGAGACTAATTAAAAGAAAATCTAAATCTAAAAAGACTACCAGTATGTTGGACGTAGCAGACTATGGGAGCCCTCGCAGTCCACTACCCGTACTTCAGCGAGGCCAGATCGCCTTGTGCGTCCGGCTGGCCCGTAGAGCCACCGGACACACTAATGGTTAATGTCTAGTCAGCTGGATGAAAGACCTCCATCTCACTCATAGTTAGCCATATTGGCACGAACATTAGCTCGCCGTGTGAACGGCACCCCGCCACGTATCCCTGAGCCCCGCCGGGTGACGCCACTCTCCGGCCAACTCACCGCTCTCCGGGTCCGCGTACAGCTGGTGGCAGTCCCGCAGGATGCGCTCATCGCACGACACGCCGCCGGAGGTCAGGTCCGCGTTGGCCCCACTTCGGTTCTTAATCTTCCCAGACATCGTGGAGCGATAATGGATTCGAAACACAAGCCGGTCGGAAGACGTCTGCGCCTTTTGAATCAACCCGGTCGCGTTCGTTACGTCGCTAGGCCACGTCGCCAACTAGCCGGTCTGGGTTCTTGCAAAGGCCTCTGGGTAATGTAGTTTATCAATGGACGGAGGCCTTTGCTCTGATTCATGAAGGCCGTTCAAGTATCTTACAGGCGTCCTGCTAACCAAAACCAACAGGCTTGAAGTCCGAACCACACCGCTATATTAGTACTAATTATGTACTATATCTGTCGCCGGTTTAAGGTATTCAAGGTAAATTAAGTGATACAACTTTGATCATTATAGGCCATAATGGGAAACTAGAAAACAACATGATTTCATATTCCCCTCCTTGAACGGGAAGTGTGCAAGTGATTCTACAATCAGTGGCGCCGGAACGAGTTTGAAAGTGGGGATGCAAAAAAAAAAAGAGTTGGTTTCGGGCTCGGTTCCCCGAGGCAATATTGAAGATTCCAGAGGCCAACTAGCATTCACGCACGTTGTCATGTTGGATATTACGATATAAGATAATAAGATAATAATAAAACAAAAAAAGTATAACAAAAAAAACGTATTAGGTGCTGTGTAGTGATTTCGGGTGGTTTCATTCAAGCTGATTGGACTGCAAGTAGCGCCGGGCTCCGTCATTGATTAGGCTTTTATTTTTTTTAAATTACTTCATTACTTTATTAGCCTTATTGGGTGGGGATAAGCTATGCCATAATCAGAAATATTATATTTTAACAAATGTGTACAGTTGCACAAGTTGGCTACAGTTAAAAACAACAACGTAACACGTCGCAGTCGCAGATCAAGACGTCTCCTCGTGTGCGGATGAGCACATCTCATCCGCACGCGTTGTTAATATCAATAATCCACACGAAGCAATGTTTCTAGCATTTGCAGCATATGATGTCAGCAATGTATGTGTGAGGACAGGACAACAGGTCCACAGTGGAACTCTGATGGAGACCAGCGGACGCTGGGCGGAGATGTTCGCTTCAGAAGCAGAGAGATTCAGTAAGACAAACAACTCTGAACTGTAGCTGAGAACGTCAGTTGTAACAGCCCACGTATTAATACAATTGTCGGGTTTAAATCGGGCTCGGGCTGATTATTCCGGTTAATGTGTCGGGCCGGTCTCGGACACAACGTCAGGCTGTGAATAACCCTTTTCCTGGACCAGTCACGTGGTTTGCCGGAGAAGCATCCGATTGGCTGAGCATGACATCACGACCGAGAGGCCAGACTAGAGCCTCCTTCAAGGCTGCTAGAGCAGACGTCATTAAAGCTACAGCGCTGTATAGATCGAGTTCATGCTGCAATCAATGCGATGCGGTGTCGTGGTCAACAACTGCGCTTTTTTTTTTCTTCCCGTGAAAAGTGGGGATGCGGCCACCGGTGCTTCCGGCGCGCCTGCCTGCAATACAGGTATGAATAAGGCCTATGAAATGGGAACATCGGGATCTGCGATGTGGTGTTCCTTAATCACCCACCTCAAAATAAAGAAAGACATAATGAAAACAGAATAGTAGTATATATAATAAGGCAGACTAAAACCAGGCAAACAGGCAGACTGACTGCAACAACAAAAACAACAAAAAACAACATGTAAGACATTATGTTTTATAACTTTTAAAGAAAACCCTTATAGTCCAGGCAAAGTAGAATTTTACGACAGACTAGCTTAGATCATTTCTATGAGGTTTCCAGAACAACATACTAAAAGAAATCCTAGTTGAGGAAATATGTTAAATTCTCATCAATCCGAGATGTATGCCAATAAGGCCAGGCAACAATACACCCCAATGGGGCTATTTATTTCCTTTACTCCTATCAAAAAGAAACTTTACACAATGAAAGTACCCATTAAAAGTTTGTTTTTTTGTATTACAAGTTTCTTTGAAAATACATTTTAATATGCAAATGAGCTATACACTAATCGAATATGCCCAAAATACAGGGTACAAAAGGGTTTTCAACTGATTATGGTACCTCTAAATGTACTTAATAACATATTCAAAATCTATTAAAATCAGACCTCTAGAAATGGGCCATTTTCAAGATGATATAGCTACCAGAAGCTGATTTTTGGATATATCTGAAGCATTATAAAGCCTAGGAAGGTATTTTTGGTGTTCAATCTCTAGGGTAAGGTAGCATAATCAGTTGAAACCCCTTTTGTAACATTTTTTTTTAGGTTAGGTGTTTTTCCCCCTATTGGGGGTTCCCAACCTGTGGCCCTCAAGTGGGCCGCCGAGGTATTGCAGGTGAAGGATTACTAAAAGGCATTGAATGGTTCAAGTAGAAAAATACCCAAGGAGATTTACGTTCAAATAAATTAAATTAAATAAATACAATTAATTTATAGTCTTTTCCTGATGCATTCTGGGTTGACTTGTCAGCCGACTGCAAAGACGTCACAGTAGGCTTGTTCACGTTGCCTCGCTCGCAGCAGCTGGCTACCTAACGTGATGCATTCTGGGTTGAAAACATCAGAATTTGTGTCCGACTTGTCAGCCGACTGCAAAGACCGGCCACCTTGTGGACAAATTATGTGGCTTTTCATTTTGGTCGCTTGATCTAAACTTGTGTAGGCTACATTGTGGTGTAGGCCTATTTATATGATGCAAGGTCTTGTTAATAGGCCTACACGAATACAAACAGAATGATAATAGAATAGTAGATAATATGATAATAGAATAATACAAATATAATAAAAAAAAAACAATGTCTTCCTCTACATGGAATATTCTTGATCACGTTAGGTAGCCAGCTGCAGCGCGCGAGGCAACATGAACAAGGCTAACATTTGGCAGGGTTGGATCATTGGATTATGATTAATGCTAAACCTTATCATGGAGCAGTGGTTGTTAGGTGGAAAAATATTAAGTAAAGTTGTTAACAACATCGATTCAGGAGAACATAGTGAGCCAGCGAGGAAGTATTGTTGTCTCAGAGTTATGAATAGGCTAAAAATGTGGGTGGGCGCAGAAGATTTTCAGAGTTGAATTTGGGCCTCAGCAGTAAAAAGGTTGGGATCCTCTAGGTGAAAACTGATATATTTGGGCCTGTACTGTCCAGGTATAACATAATAAACTCCTTAAACCACATATATCTTAAAGGCGTGTACGGTACCCTCTAGATGAGACATAGCACAATTTAAGACAGGTTCCACCTTCCCCCATCCATGCGGAACACATAGTCCTCTATTCCAGCATCTCTCAACTGGTGGGGACTCGTTTTGAATGGGTTGTGGAGTGTAGGAGAAAAAGAAAACTTTATTTTTTCATTTATTTTTTATTGATTGATTATTTTTTTCTAATTATTCACAGAAAATAAATATTAACTTCGAATCAATCAGTGTCTATGATTTTCAGCTCATAGGTTAAAACAAATCTTTTGGACAAATATCAAAAATATTGGAACAGATTAACCAAAACTATTAAACAAGAAGTAGCAAAACAGAAATTCACTGCTCCAGCTCATAACAATTCATTATTTGATTTCTGTTTTTTTTGTTTTAATATATTGGGATTTTTTTTTTTACAGACTTGTGTGAAAGACGTACAGTAGGGTAGCCATTGCCATGGTGGCTGGCTCTCTGGGCAATAGCTAAATATGGCGAGGTGCAAATATGACCCAGAGTATGTCAAATATGGATTTCCGTACATCGAGGATAAAAAAGGGCCCAAACCCCAGTGTGTGGTATGTAGTGAAGTACTCGCACAAGAGGGCATGAAACCCTCAACATTGAAACGTCATTTAGAAACAAAACATCCCAAGTGCAAAGATGAACCAGTCAAGTACTTTCGAAGACAACTCCATGAGCTGAGGGCATCACAGAAGTGCCTAACATCATCATGTACCAAACAAGGACAGGCACTCCTTGTTTGGAGTAATCTTACCACGTAGCTCATCGTTTTGCAAAGGCCAAGAAAGCCCACAGAATAGCGGAAGACCTTCTCTTACCTGCAGCAATGGACATGGTCAGGTTATAGATCAATTGGCAGATAAGCTGAAGACCATACCACTGTCAAATGATAGACCATAATACAATAGGTAGGCGCATTGAAGAATGCGTCTGGTGAAATAAATTTGCTTGGTTTAAATAAAAATTGGTCGTGACATAATGACCATGGAAAATGTGGGTCCCAAGCCCAGACCAGTTGAGAACTACTGCTCTATTCTGTATAGGTGAATCTAGTGTAAAGCCGATACATTTGGGCCTTTGCTGTCCAGGAAAACCAGAATAAACACCCTAAACTATATATTTTCTAAAAGCATATACCCTCTAGATGAAATATAATACAATTTAAGACATATCCCATCTTCCTCTATCCATGCAGAGCACATAGTCCCCTATTCAGTATAGGTGAATCTACTGTAAAGCTGAAACATTTGGACCTGTACTGTCCAGGGAAAACAGAATAAACACCCTAAACTATATATTATCTTAAAAGCATATACCCCCTAGATGAGATATCACACCATTTAAGACATGCCCCATCTTTCCCCATCCATGCAGAACAAACAATCCTCTATTCTGTATAGGTGAATCGAGTGTAAAGCTGATACATTTGGGCCTTTGCTGTCCAGGGAAAACAGAATAAACACCCTCAACCATATACTGTATATGGGTAAAACGGCCAGGGCCACTTTTTGGTCCCAGTCCAGCCCTGTTTATGATCCTTAGGTTACAATTAAACTTTTACCCAATGCCAATGAAATGTATGCCTCTGCATACATTTCAACTCATGGCAAAAAAGATAAAATAGCTTTTCTACTCTGAAAGGCAATAACCTGACTTTACTTTGAGTCAGAATAATATTGACGTAGGCTGTTTAGTTGTTTTTTTAAACCACTTGATGGAGCCAAAGGCATATCTACCGACAATATTTATATATTGTCCAACAATATTTTCCAAGATTGTCTGATTAACTTTTATTTTCGTATGTAGACAAACATAACACAATAACACACTAATACTTTTTTTTTTTGTTATCAGAGAACATATTTTGCGGTATTTGTCATTAAAGGATAACTTGATCAACTTGGGGTACAGTATGATGTGCATCCAATAGACACATACAGTACAAACTGAATTGTACAATCATCTGATTTCCTTTAACAATTTACATAATATGATTATGAATCCAACGGATCATAATAATTTATTGAGAGGTATTCTCTTTTGAAGCTTCAAACAGCTGTCAGCAGAATGTGTGCGTAAGCTTTAAAGGTTGAATCAGCGATTCTAGGCTAAAACATAAATGATCCCATTCATCTGATCTTTCCTTACGATCCACTAGCTGCCCGCCCCATAAGCCGGCCGTCAAAAAAACACGTCTCCGTAGGCAGCCTGCGCTCCGAGATCACACACAAAAACAAATGGTACTACAAACCACTCCAAACCAAAATAAATAGTATTCCAACCAATCACCGACAAGGGGCGGGTGTAATGGGGTTTTCGCTGCGTTCAGGATAGTTTTTACTGGATGCACAAAACACGGAAGGGAGGGTCGAACTGGCTGTTTGTTTGGGAACTCGCTTCAAACACCAACAGAAGTGACGTCACCCAACATCGCCGATACAACCTTTAACACTAGTTGGGGGTGCTGTCTTCCGTTCGGCAACTGGGGACAGATTGTTGCCCAGTTGGTGACGTATTGTTTATAGTGACGCGCATGACCATGGCGGAGCATAAACGTTTTACTCAATATAAAGATTCACCCATCATATTACTTTACCATTGATTGACATTGTAACCGTCTGTTCGCATGACTTTGCTCAGTTTTAAACGTTGTGTACTGTACTGCGAGTGTAGCCTTCCATACAGTGGCCATACAATGTGTTTCTCATCAATAAAAGCAAAATAGTAGGCTACAATGAAATAAAGGCGTGCAAACTTGAAATTGATCCTACTAAGTTCTGTTTAGTTCTGACTGTTTTTATCGGATAAAAAAAACCCTGCAGTGGAAATTATTTAGATTCCAAGCCCAGTGCACGGTTGCTGTCGGGAACATGCTAAGCGGGAGCGTCATCACTGCCGAGCGGGCTCGTTATGACCACGACCAAGATTGCGCCATTAGTCCAGTTCCCCTGGTCAACAAGTCAGTGGCCTCCGACCACGGTTACATTTCAGTTAACGCCTAAATCCAGTTCAAATGTAAGCCTATACACCACTTGAAGACACACATCCGATATCAATCCCATACCATCACCTGGGACCTCATTCCACAGCGTTTCATTTATATCCTAGTGGCGTAAGTTTCCACCGCCCCGTGATGCTTTGGGTGAAATGTGGGCCTCACTTCGGTTACTATGAGATCGATGTAAACAACCGCCGTCCGTACCCATTCATTCATTATAATGTTAGTTTAGTTAAATATCTAGTTTTGTCCGGTTGTAAGTACATTCTCGAACGGCACACGTTGTTCCCAAGCTTTTTAAAGCCATAATTGTATTCAGCGACAGAGTGACTATATTCAGTGATGTGATTTGCCTGACTGCTGATCAGCTAAAAACAGTCAGTTATCAGGCGCAGTGGGCGGCCGGAAGTGTCGCCCACATGTTTCCCCAGTAACCACCCCAGGAAACTTGTGGATAAGCCGTGATGTTTTCTGACTTATTTTGCTACAATATTTTGTCACAATGTCAGCATTTACTTAAAAAAGTACTTAGATATAGTTACAACATTTTTTCTTGTGCAACATTTGATGCAACAGGTCCACTCCATGCAATAGATAACACACCAACCTGCCCAGCAACATGTGACTGCGCCCTGACTGCCAAGTGAGGAGGGGGCGGGCTTTAAAAAGTTTCAGGAAGCCGTGAGAAGCGGACCGCAGCAGCTGTGACGCCTCACAAGTGACTTTTGTTATTAAAAGAAGAGATGGAAAGTGGGGCCTACGGGGCCTCGTTGGCCGGTGGTGCCTTCAACCTGGTGAACTTTGTGAAGCAGCCTCAGACCATAACGCGGTTCCTGAGCTGGGTGAGTGTCTGCAGCTAGGCGGCTAGCAGATGTTAGCCGCCGTCATGCCTGCTGTAAGAGCGCCAGCCGCGCTGCACCTTCACATCCTGGATGTCAACACGTCAAGGCCGACCTGGCGACCTTCTGCCCTAACTAACCATACGAAGATATGAGATATGAGAAGATGAGGGAATGGGAGTGCGAGGGAATGGGAATGCGAGGGAATGGACTTCTCGGAAAATAACATTGTGGTTGTTGTGGATTATTTCCATCTTTCTCGACTATGTTGTTAATTCCGTAACGATTGTAGTTTTCTTGGTGTGCTAGAATACCATGGTGTTTGCTTTACCAACGCAGACCAATGTCCTCAAAGCTCCTGGCTGGAAGCGGTACTGGCTGACGTGTTCTGTTTGCACATGTTGACGCGCTGTCAGCCTCCTCTCACATGGGAAGGGCTCCTAAAGACCTGTCTCCTAAAATAAGTCTCCTAACATACAATCCCTTTTGCAGATTTTCTCCATTGTGGTTTTTGCAACCATCACAGCGGAAGGCTACATTAATTCATCCAAAAAACAAGAGGCAACCTGCATGTTCAACAAGAACGACAGCGCCTGCAGTTATGGGGTCGCCATCGGCGTTCTGGCCTTCATCGCCTGTGTGGTCTTCTTTGCGTTGGATGCGTACCAACCCCAGATCAGCAACGCCAAAGAGAGGAAGTACATCGTTACTGGGGATCTGGCCTTCTCAGGTACGATGTGTGCTGTATGGTCTCAGTCTCAAAAGTTATTTAGGAAGTGGAACTGACAAGACAAATATAAAGACAAAATACAAAAATATCTTCGTTTTATTTCATTAGTATAATTGTATTTATCTATAAATTGCACATGAAGCTTCATTGTAGCTCTAAACTATAGGGTTCAGCTATTGGTGTGTCTTATGGGTGAACTTTCTCAATATTTCAGGCAGGCCTAATAAGCATATAGTTCAGAACATTTTCATTTGTTGTTCATTTGTCTGAACCTAGTAGTGGACACACACACACACACACACACACACACACACACACAGCGTATGTCTTATCTTAACACACATTGTAGAAATCGTTAAGTGGTTTGAAAAAAAAAAACATTGTGGTATGTATATCTGTTTGTTTAGGAGCCTGGACGTTCTTGTGGTTTGTGTGCTTCTGCCTGCTGGCCCATCAGTGGGCCATCACCACAGACCGGACAGGTATTGCTGTGGACGCCGCACAGGCCGTGGTGGCCTTCTCATTCTTCTCCATTGTTTCATGGGTGAGTTTATTCTCCCAATGCAGACTGGATTTGACTAGAAAACTATGCTGTCGATAGCAGTCTGTTTGGGGCTGTGGCCATCCTCCAAGATGGAAGGGATATGTGGACTTCTGTCACGCTACACACCGGAGACGGGGACTCGCGTTTACGGCTTGGACTCGTGCTGCACTTAGGTCCCGCCCACCGTGACTTGACTTGAGACTCGTCCTCAAAAGAGTCGAGAGAGACGCCACTCAGACGTGAGGTCTGGGACTCGTGAACAATCTTTATTTTATTTTGTATTTTATGGGCGCATTAACATTAAGGAAATGTCTGACCAGATGGAACGCTATTCCCTTACTTATTGTCATACGTATCTTTTCACATCTGGTGCATGCTGTCTGATGACTGGCAAAGTTGTTGACTACATTATACACACCAATCCTACCAGTCTTTAGATGACTGTAAGCTGTACACTACATTATACAAATATCAGTCATAAGCCGTGTAATAACACCGTACAGATACACATGAGTACTTTGACGAGCACACCATTTTGATAAGCAATCCACACAGTAAAAGCTCTAAGACTTGAGACTTGACTTGAACTCTAGCTCCAAGACTTGACCCTGGTCCAAAAGAGGACTTTTGAGCCACTATATCTTGCAGTACTATATCTTGCAATACTATATTGTACTATATTTCTGTCTGCTGTTCTAATGATATTCTTCTGCACCATCAGGTTGCACTGACATTCTTTGCGTACAGAAGATTCGGTCAAGGTGTGGATGCCTTTGAGCAGGAGTACAGAGATCCAGCCCCAGTGGATAATGCATACCCCCCCACCTACCCGCCGTACCCCAACAGTGGCCCAGAGGGGTACCAGCAGTCTCCCTTCAGCAGCACCCAGGAGCAGCCTGGAGAGTACCAGCCTCCCGCGTACTGAGGACATCCTGGAGAGTATCAGCCTCCTGCATACTAAGGACAGCGGCCTGGATACACCGCCACTAACGCAGATCTTTCTTTCTCCTTCCTGTTTTTTAAATAAAGGTCACAGTTTATTTGCTATCAAGAGTTTTTCACTCCATACGACTGCTTCGATGCTGATATTTTTCTTGCAAAAAGTTATGTTTGCATTTGTTAAAGATATCAAAGGATGTTTTTTGTGATTTTATTTGGTGTAGATGGGTATTATTTGCATTATACAATGATATTAAAACAATTGGCTTGCACCTGTATTGGGACATTCCCTACAAAACCATTCACCAAAACAGCTGTAATGATTCGTTTTGAGATTAGAGATTTGAATGGGACTGCTGTTAAACTAATCTTCTATTTTGGGTAGTATCCGTTGCAAGGCAAAGGTCTGAACAATGGACAATGGAAAATTACTAATTTGTTATAACTGGCATATATAGAATGATATATATATATATTTGGCCCAAACCCTTGTTATTTATTAGTCAACACTTGTATTTTACAATTGAAATATAAATCGCCATAGCAATGTTATTAACCACTCATTTGAGGGCTTTTTGGCACTGATTGATATGTTTGGTTGTTTTTTTCAATACCATTAATAGTATATGTACTAACATGTTTCAACAAGATGCCAAAGCACATGTGTATATAAGGTATTTTATTTTCAATCCAAGGTGGTTGTACATGTATGAATGTATGCCTGCACACATTGATTCAAAATTATGTTTTCTCAAGTGTTTAGTCGAAGGAAATGCATAGTTGATTAAAAAAACAGCCCTGCTGAGTTTAACGGCCGCATTGAAGCAGATTTGGTGTTGCTGTACTTTACTTGGTTTACTATATTACTCTCTGACATCAGCCAGGATTCAGTTCACATGTATCCATTGTTTTTGTTAAAGATCTTTTGAATCATTTTCCTCAAAGTGCCTTTCATGGTGTGCTGTGTTTCACACAAAGTTTGCCAAATAAAAAAACACATTTTGAAACGATGTCTTCTGACCACATCTACAACAGAAACCGGACACAGGTGTGTTCCTTTGTCAATATTTGAGCAGTGGTTCTATTGATACGTATAGCAGGGGAGCTGTTCAGTAGATAGCTGAAGTGCACGCCTGTTCTATGATTAATTTGAAATACAAATGAAATTGCGCTTTTTGAGTAGGCCTACTGCTTAGGCCGCCATGTCCCCTGTCCCCTGCCTTTGATGTTCATTAGTTAGGGTTAGGGTTAGGGTTAGTTGGATACCGGTATTCACCTTTTTCTACCGTACTAAAGGCTTTTATTATGCCTAATATCTGTAATGTGGTGAATATATAATTAACCATTTACACATAATCAATATTAGGGTAAAGTTACCCCTTCCCTGTAATTTTAACATGATTGGATTCCTGGTATATATTACCAACGTCTTAAATCATCACAACCACCGAACCAACTCTGAAAGGGGCTGCGAACCCACTCCCTTTTGTTTTTGACCTGGTAATATGTCCTGACCTCAGGTCCGCAAAGACATGAGCCGCGTACCCACCAGGGGTACTTTTCCCGATAGGAACCTTTGTGGGTGTGGTTTGGAGAGATGATCGCCCCGGATCCGCCCCTCGGAACTCTTTCGACCGGCTCAGAACGTCCTCCAGCAGAGGAGGTGCTTCTCTGAGCCGCTCGTAGCTCGTCCACGCTGTTGATAAGCGTCTCGGACTTCCCTGTGGTGCGTTCGAGACGACTGGGAGCGAACGCGTGGGCGGAGCAAAAAAAAAGTACCGGGACTAAAAAATCCTGGTGGGTACGCGGCTATACTCGGTACTCGTTATTTTCCGAGGCCCTTCGACGTCAGGACCTGTGGTGTGTGCCTGTGTGCGTGCGTGCGTGTGTGTGGCATCACACTCGCAAATACATATATGCATCGCACATTGCAATACTCCCACTCCACGACGGTTCGAACCCCGGGGTGACAGGTTTGGGGAGTGCCGTTACCATGGGGACAACACCGCCACTCCGCGACGGTTCAAACCCCGGGATCACAGGGATGGGGAGGGCCGTTACCATGGGGACGACACGCCCCCTCCAGCCTGGAGCTCTCGGACTGAAACGCGTTGTTTTTAAATCTCATAGGCATATATACTTCATTTATTATTAGTTTTATTTTTTTTGCAATTTTTGGTTGTTAACAGTCGCTAAATTATACCATATTTTATCATCACCGGTTCAACTCCCTGGTTCAAACAATAAAGGGATCAAAACAGGTTTGCAGTTCAGTTGTTCAATTTACGGACACAATTTGAACGCACCATGGAAATAAGCAACGCCCATTTCTCCCTAAATGAAAAGCTCACATCACCGAACTGCTTGATAACATCTACTGACCGAAGAGGGTCCGAGGTCGCCACATTAACCATCCCAACGAGCACACGGTAGAAGGGCATGGGGTCGTAACCCGACACCGTGAGATCCTAGCGCTGTAGCGGGACTCCGCTCCGGCGTCATGGCTGCACACAGGAAGTGATCAACGTGAACCTCTCAGATAGTTCAGGACGGAGAAGGAGAGGCGACATGCCACCTCAGAGGCCACTACCGTCGGACGAGGAGCTGCACATCTGACATCTCCTGTAAGTGTATTTTCTGTTGGTGTCTGCGGTGGTCCGGTTTGAGTCAGAGAGCAGGACGCTTCTGGTCGGCGTATTGATCCGTGATGTCATTACACTAACCTCATCCATAACTTCCTCGGTCCCCGTGAACAGTCCCGGTACGGTCCAGGTGAGGTTGGTTTGGATGTACAGATAGGGAGATGTGATTGATCGGGAGTGGGTGGCTGACTGGCGACGTGGGGAAAAGAGGATCAGTCAACAGTAGGTTACTTCCCATGTGAGGATATCAAATCCGTTCCTGTCATAGCCTGGCCTTTTGGCTTCAGTATGTGACATGAGCAGTGTCACATACAGTGTCTGTAGTGCGTTCGTATCGGGAGTTGAGGGGTCTGAACCGTGGCGTTGTTACAACTACCAGGCCATCCCAGCCCTGCAGCACTGACGGGTTATTTATGTTTCTGGCCAGCTGGCTGCCTTCATCTAATGGTTTCTCCTGACCCCTTTCCCTTTGAAGACGGTCTCTCCAAATGACAAGGAAGGCCATGTAGCTTTAAGGGATAGAATAAACAAGAGATAAATACGTTTGTGTGTGTGTGTGTGTGTGTGTGTGTGTGTGTGTGTGTGTGTGTGTGTGTGTGTGTGTGCGCGTGCGTTTGTGTGTGTATTTCACATGCACATGCTCACGCCGTGCATCTTAGCACAACTTCAAGACGTCTATACGGCTGGGAGCAGACAGGGATGATCAATATTAGAATCGGATCTGCGAGGAGACATCTCTCGCTTTGATTACACCAAGCGCCTCGTTTCAATGGAG
>OMLJ01061147.1:0-16985 GCA_900302595.1 Gadiculus argenteus | reverse complement strand
ATTCTATAGGCGTGTATTGCATACAAGAATCATTAGAATAGAATTGTAATTTTTCAAATGTGCGGTAGTACTTTCAACTAAAAGTCTTTGTTATATTTTAGATGTATTAATACAATTGTGTATGTGTGTGTGTGTGTGTGTGTGTGTGTGTGTGTGTGTGTGTGTGTGTGTGTGTGTGTGTGTGTGCGCGCGCGCACACGTGTCTATGTGTTTGTGTGTGCTAATTGGTCTCCCTGGCAAAAAGATTCTGATCTCAATGAGAGCAGGCAGAGAAAGTGAAAACAAAAGTAGCAATGACATGACAGGAAAAGGATTTAGGGAGGAGGTTAGAGGTTGTTCTTCTAGCGTCAGATATGATGTGAACAAATTATGTGACAGATAAAAAAAGTCTTAAGTTGTTCAAGCAATTATTCCTTCAAACAGAAAACTCAAAACACATGACCATGACTGAATTAGAAAATAGATTAGCTGAGGTTGACAAAAGACGGTTTTCATCGTGCTGGCTGGTATTAAAGATGACAAAAAATTACGGGCCATAATGTTTTAAGTATTTGTTCTTCACCTGGCAATGATTGGTTAGAGGAAAGGAAATGAAGCGTTTACACAAATTACACAAGTACTACAATTAGTTACTCAAAGTATAGTAAAATGAATGCTGCATTTGAAATGTGTTTAAAGAATTAACAAGAACAATGAAGCAGCATCAACTCTTTACTCTGTAAAAATACTTGTATGTATATGATGCATTGATATTATTAGTTCTTAGGTCTGTATTGTGTGATCCATTTAGTGGCAAAATAAAACCAACGTGCAGTCCTATATCTAATGTATATCTATAATCCTATATCTGCAAACTAAGATGTAGAAACAATCCATACCCATTAATTCAATCCCAAGATGTTCTACCAGGGCAGAAAAAGAGACATCAACATTAAAAGAAACCAAACAAACTAAATCCATTCAAAAGGCATGTTTCTTTAAGAAGGTAATTTTTATGTATAGCATTGTTGCATTAGCATGCACATGCATCATTACTCTCACTAGTAGCAAAGGCTAGTCACATATGAGGAGATCACGAGACACTATGGAATCTAGTTAGGATGTATACACTCTGTACAGACACTGTATTTCCTTGAAATGCCTAGCATACAGTGACCTTGGCCAGGGCTCACTTGTAAAAGAGATATCTATGTCAATGTGATTTCTCCCTGGTTAAATAAAGGTTAAATAAAAAATAAAAAGTATATTGGATACCAACATTTTGGTGTGGTTATGAAATATGTATGAGGGGACTACTATATTATTAATACTCTGACTTTCTAACTAATGTGTAGAATAAAGTCTCATTGTGTTGTATTTCTCATCAGTGTTCTAGTATACTTCTTTTGTTGTTTTTGTTTGCACATTTTTCTTCCAAAAAGCCACCAATGTAGTCCTGCTGAACTGATCCAATGCATGTATGTGATGATGATAACAAGCCTTACAGTGGTCCATCACGTCACATTAAACATGCAGCAATATGATATGCAGATGTTTGAAAGCACCCAACCCAGATTACTTATCAACTTATCAATTACTTATCAAGAGTATTTAAACATATAGTCATGGTTTTCATTCTGCAATTTTTCTGTAATTAATATATATTCAAATCATTATTCTAGGTGAGAACTATTGAATTTGGATGTAGGCCAACTATCTTTTGATTATGTATACAGCCTGTTATTTTAAATATAAGCTTGGTATCACATCAATAGACTATTCTCATCAACAGATTATCCCAGAAAACAGTTTACTTCTAGAATCACATGCTGTGAGGATCACTTATGTTTTGGTCAATCTATAATTCTGCTGCCTGTGTGCTCAGCCAGCAGAAGCTTACATAACACACACACACAGCAGTCATTCTACCAAAATGTACTGTTATAAATCAATCAATCGATAAGGTAGAACCTGGTATTGCCTAATATGATTTATATGAACTCAATGCACATGTGATGCAACCACAACTATTAATTTGCCAAGCACTCTCACCAACATCTATATTTTTTGCCCTTGCAGCATTCTTTACTAGATAACGGCAAAGCAATTACCAAGCACTCTATGAATCATTTTGTCAATGATAGTTAGCAGCATATCAAATTATTAACCTGATCCTTAAGTTGTTGAGACTAATCAGCCTGTTCAAATTCATAAAAAAAACAGCTTGCACTGAGTTTCCACAATCGGCAATCAATCTTAACAGTAGCAGTGAAAAGTAGCAATACAGGCATTACCACCCAGACTTGAAATTATTTGATAAATGTATGTGTAAAATGTATATCATAATGTAAATTAGGTTTAACACAATAAATATGTGCATATCCTATCCTGTATGCTTCACATTGTCTCACTGTTCCTTTTGGCCAATAACCTTGAGATGTCACATGACTTGGTTTAGGGCTGTGTCCCAGTAGTCATTATATTGCATTTCAACGCTCGCCTTCATTTCCTAAATGTCGAGAAGTTCTCCTTGATCGTCATTGCCCCAGCTGACCCAATCCATATAAACTAGAGAAGCAGCCTAAACCTGGAAAAGCAGACTAAAACTAGAGAAGCAGCCTAAAAAGCAAGAAACAGCCTGAAGACATGGAGAAGCAGCCTGAAGACATGAAGAAGCAGCCTGAAGACATGAAGAAGCAGCCTGAAGACATAGAGAAGCAGCCTGAAGACATGGAGAAGCAGCCTGAAGACATGGAGAAGCAGCCTGAAGACACGGAGAAGCAGCCTGAAGACATGGAGAAGCAGCCTGAAGCTGGAGAAGCAGCCTATAGATATGGAGAAGCAGCCTGAAGCTGGAGAAGCAGCCTATAGATATGGAGAAGCAGCCTGAAGCTGGAGAAGCAGCCTGAAGACATGGAGAAGCAGCCTGAAGCTGGAGAAGCAGCGTGAAGATATGGAGAAGCAGCCTGAAGCTGGAAAAGCAGCCTGAAGACATGGAGAAGCAGCCTGAAGACATGGAGAAGCAGCCTAACATTATAGAGAATCAGCCTTAAGATATGGATAAGCAGCCCACATCTTGTGAAACAACCTAAAGCAGGAGAAGCAGCCTAACAAGCAGCCTAAAGATATATAGGGAAGCAGCTTCAATTGGCCATGGAGCAGGAGTCAGGCTTGCATTAATTTCTCTTTGCTGCATTGTGTCGGCTTAACACCAGAGAAACATACTATGTGGAGCATCTCATAATAAGGATATCCGCCACTACTGTGATATTCATTTAGAAACAATAATATAATTAAAGGAACCTTCCTATTTCCTCCAACATGAAATTTCTACTTCTGGTTTAAAAAGTTCACTCTTTAGCAATCTATCCTGTATAAAAGTGAATGTAGTCCATTTTTAAGGGGCTTAGGCCTACTTCTGCATTTCCATCATGCCTGACAATGCAAAAAGTTATTGCTTTATTGGCCAATGTCTAATGATATAGTCGAAACCTCTCCAAAGCACTTCCTGGGTACACTTATGTATTCTTGGCTCCAAGATGATTTGCGGCTGCTGCTTCTCTAGTTTACTGCAGACTGGAACAGTGGGTACACTTGGGGTTCAGGAAAACATCCAGAGATTTAGGAAGCAAGCGAAAGTGGAATCAATGTTAACTGGAAATCTCCATTTGTGTCAATTTGACTCTCACTGCATCTACAAAGGGCTTCAGGATAGTCAACTTATTGTATACAGAGCCATATTTTAATTTAAGTTCATTTAAGTTCATTTAAGCCTTAAGTTGTGGCCATAAGTTGCGCTGTTATTTTTAGCCTTTTTGCATTATTTGTAAACTTGTTTTCAAATAAGACACATTTTTCAACTTTTCTGAAGATTTGCAATTCAGTATTTTTTTCTACATTATACATTAATATGGAGTCATGATTCTGAAATATATATGTATTCACAAAGTCAAGCATCTAGAATCAAGGCCAAAGATCCACAAATATAATAATTTGATAAATTATGAAATAATGAATACAGTGTTCGATCTTTATGGGATGAAAACATATGTATCAACATTTTATTAATATTTTGAGACTGCTAGTACAGATATGCAGATCCATGTGCACTATCATATGGGCATGTGTGGATTTTGATAGATTTCTGTTAAGAAAGCATAATTGCGAGTCAACTTTGGTTCAAGAGAACATACTTTTCATTTTTGATGATAGAAATAAGAAAGACAGAGTTCTTCCTACCAAATCCTAACCTGTTTGCTTGCATTTTGTATTGCGGTAAAATACGTATATATATTTCACAAAAACAAAAAAAACGAAACCGAAATTTCTGAACAAAAGGGAGCAACAAAATTATACAAAGCATGCTTCAATCCAAACACAGGTGAAAGAGGTTTTAGACGTACTGTAAAAGCTTGCCATAACGTAGGTCTGACAGCGGTCACCAGTGAATTCATTCGGGCACCTACAGGGGGAGCACACACGTTGAGAATTCAGATAACAATTCTGAGGATCAATTCTAAAAACAAATGGAGTTGATTGGAGTTGACTCGAGCTGCAGTCTTGATTCCAAACTGTCCTACTCTATTAACTGACTATTTAATATACTGCGTGGTAAGGTAGTAAGGTAGGCAAGTATACTTTGTGATACACTTCTGTAAGCTCGGACCTACCTGCAGAGAAACTTGGTGCTTCCTGGTATGACTTCCAGGGTGAAGCACTCTCCTCCATTCACACAATAGTTCTTCTGGCTGTCACTGCAGCGCATGACGTGACTCGACGTCTTAGCCGCTGGAGTGGTGCTCACGGAAGCTACAGTAAGGGACATTTGTTTTAACACAATATACAGTTTTTCAAAGAGACATTGTAGGATTGTCGCTTATCACACTAATCATGGGTGTGCGCTTTTATGTATATAGGCCCATGTTAATTATTGTTTATTTTGAAATAGCTATTTTTTATTTTGTTTGAAATGACTAGCCCATAATGATTAATTGAATTGAATGCTGTGCAATCCAGTTCTATCTATCATATATCTATACAAGAGTCTGTTGACCACACTGCTAACCATACAATGCAACAACGAGGAGCTCCTTATGCTACATATATTTTTCTCTCATTTATCCTGCTCCCGATTAAAACGGGTAGCATGCTCAATTATTTATTAAGAAAAAGCTGAAGGTTAAAACAGAATACACGAGTAAACTCTGATCACAGTGGCCTAGTGATTGTAATGCGGCATGAATAGCAATGGTTGTAAACTAATTTATCAAACGTTTGTGCTGTATTGATACAAGCAGCATTACTTAAGTCCTTGCAGTTCCCTCAATAATTTATAAGCAAGACTGCATGTGATAGGCCTATATGGTATTTGTCGTAGTGCCAGCCAGTTTACTGGTTCTTTCATACATTCATGTTTTGTGAACTACCTTTACTGTGACATTACTTCATAGTTGTTCCAATTCTTTGCACATTAACGGTCTAAAATGAGTAGGCCTACCCTAACGACTGCTCATTAGAAGAACAAAAGTTCATCTCGGTGTAAAAAGTTAAAACCCCTTCATCAAAATGATTTCAAATTTGGACAAGGTGGCTGCGTTTGGCCAAGGTGAACCAGCAAGCAACGACAGATGCAATGATATCAATACCTACACTTAGCGAACTAGCAGGGTTTTGTGGTATCTCAAGAACCAATCAAGTGGTTCCACCCTCAGGGCATGGTGCTAAAGCAGATGCAACGTCAAACAGGATGCTTCACTCTCACCCCTGTTGTTTGCTGGTGTATTGTAACCGCCATGCCAGTTTAAAGAGACAACAGTGGGGATTAAAGGGATTGCAGCAAATTATGAACATTGGATCCCTCCCGGACACAAGCCCCTCTTTTCCAAACCTTCCACCCCTGGTGCATTGCATCCCTTCTCCTCACACCTCCATCAGACCATTGCTTCAATCCTCCTACTGTATGTCATTTAAGGCACTCCATTGCACTCCTAACCATCCCTGGAGGAGGGATCCCTTTCTCTCCCGGTTCCTACCAAAGGTTTCTGCCTGGATGAATAAGGGAGTTTATCCTTGGTCTTTGGAAGGCTAGGGATAAGGATATGTTATCAAATGTGGCATTTGAAGCCCTTTGTGAATGTAAATGAGATATACAGCTATACAAATACAATTGACTGAAGTCAGGAGAGGCTAAATGGACATGGCTGACATGGTGAGGTTTAGGTATTAAATTGAGTTATTAAGCTAGAGTTGGTTAAGTTTCAGTATTGGTTTTACAGTTTTACAGGTACATTTGAGTATAGAGATTATTAAGTTAAGGTTGGAGAGGGTGAATTCAGGCATTGGGTTAGAGGTGGTTACAACTGAACAAGTGTAGGCCTAGGTATTAGGTTAGAGAAGGTTAAAGCTATGTTACAGGCCTGCAAATAATGTATCTTCTGTGGTTGGCCTAAGGTTTCTGGGCCAAGCTGCAGTACCACAAGTACCTTTATATTTTAGAAGAAAGCTGCCGGTCAAAATACAAAATATAGAAAGAAAATATCTACCGCCACTATTTATCGCCATATCTATCGCCAGTACTATGAACAGTACGAACTGGTGCCCGTCTCTGGGAGAAATGCCACTTATCACCAATGGTGGCGCCAAAGAAAACAAAACTAAAACTTTCGAGATTTCCACTTTAACTAACCGTTAATAAACAGTTATCTAATCGTAATATCGGAATCATGTGCTTCATGCGACATAATATAATTCCTATTAATTTCTTAACTAATGCTAATTGATGGTTAATTAATGTACCCTTATTGTACAGTGTTGCCCAACAAGGTATACATTTTGTTGTAACTCTCCTCTACATGGGTTACAGAGTATAATTATCTTTTTACATTAATGATACATACAGCATGTTTTGCATTTCAATTATATTTTTTTCTTTATATTGTATAATTTATGTATTTCGTATATATTCATATATATTTACAAATAGAATAATATAATATAAAGCCACATATAATCCTGGTTGTACTTTTTGATCTTGAACTAGGTAATGGCCATGCATAGTCCCACCATGCATTTGGCGGGTCATGAATCTCTGCTTTTAGGTTTGTGTACCACCCAACGATTGTCAAACATATTACACATGATGCCACAAAGTGCTCTCATGTCTTAAGTCAGCGAGCACCTACAACTGAACATCATTGGGTTCTTGCCGCAGAAGCCTGTCTATCTGCTACGTATGCATTATAAAGTTGCATCACTGCTCAGTAGCATGGTCATTATTACCATTCACAAAAAGGTTTCCATACTTACCACTTGTAGTGAGGAGTATGTCGTTAAATTCCACAGTGTTGTGTTTGTAGGGGTTCTGCTTGTCAGGTTTGGGGGCCTTCGGCGCTGTGGACTCGTCGTCGGCGTGGTACGTCAGAGCAGTGGACGAGTTCCCCTGCATAACTTTAGTCGATATCAAAGATCCAGAAGGTCTCGCTCTGACGGTGAATTCCTGGCTCGCTGTGGTTGTTCTAATAGTGTTGGCCAAAGGGGGAGCAGACGAGAGTAGATGTGGAAATGACACAGGAAGTCCAAGTGTGGGGTCAGCTGATATGATAATAGGGCCCTGCTCAATGCGCTTTGGGTCTAAATGGGTCGGGGGCTCGTACTCAAAGATCTTGTCTACAAATACCCACTTAAGTCCGGCGGTGCACAGGGCTAAGCTAAGGAGACAAGCTAGGATGGGTAGGATGCAGATTTTCTCCGAGCGCAGGCAACTGTGAATCTGTTCCATCTCAATGCACACGCAGCAGGTACTTGACAAACTGCAAATGCCCATTGTCCATTCTCTGTCCCCCTCCTCTCCGTCACCGCCACCCCCCTCCTCCTCGGCTTCCCCCTCCAAACCAACTTCCCTCTCATCAGCACCGGTCACCGGCTCGTCCTGCTTCTCGTCAGGTGCACGCTCAGCATCCTCGTTTGAAATGTTAGAGGGGACGGATCCGGGAGGCACCACTAGCATGACATTGGGGTCCTCGGTTCCTTCAGTCATCCTTTCTGTCTCTTCGATCCAGGGCTCTCTCTCGGAACATTACCTATGAACTCAAAGCGTGGCGAAACGGATGTCGTCCGATCCTTCCCGTAATGTATCCCATTGTCAATGGGAGGGTGCTGGGATAAAAAAAAAAAAAAATGCTCTTCACCCCCCCCCCGAAAAGGCTGACCTTGTTAGCAGACTAGAACGTATTACGGCAACTCTCGGTGCGATATAGAAAGTTTGTCATTGAGATGTATCCATACAGCACTCATATTAGCCGTCCCTATCCCAGAATTAGATCCACAAAACGACGGTGGGCCAATATACAGAACCAAGTTGCGGGAGAAATTTTAAACATTCACTCCTTTTCTTTTGTGGTCGGTACCGTCCGGCATCAAACAAGGGATAGCGGCAGCTGACTCACCTCAGCGCTTGGGGGGAACAGAGGCAGCTGCTATGCACACTTGCTAGAGAGAGGGCGCAGCATGGGTACCGCAAAGAGGAGAGAGAAGCAGCGAGAATATCCAGACACTGCAGCAGAACCAGAGACATGCTGTGTTTGGTCTGTAGTACGCACGCGGCCGATGGGAAGGGGCTGAATCATTCGGGAGCGGCAGTGTCCTTCCTCTCCGCAAAGCCAAGGAAACAGACCGGAATAAGGGGCAGAAGAGAGGAAAAAGAGAGAGAGAGAGCGAGAGACAGAGAGAGAGAGGCTTGCAGCAGCCTCATGGGGTGGATGGAGCACATGAAAGGGATACTCCCCTTTGTTTCTTCCTATGCCCCTCCTCTACCCTTGAGCTTCTCCCTAGTCTATATACCTCTCCCAATCCATCTGCCTTTACCTACCCCGCATCACACACGTCCCATCCACCCTTCTGTACATGAGCCGTGCCTGCTTCTCTCTCCCTCCCCCGCCCCCCAGCCCGACGCCCCGCTCCGACGCAAATGATTCAGCAAAGTTGATCAAATTAAAGGGAATCTTTGCAATTGCGTCTGGCTGCTGCTGCTGCTGCTCTCCAGCCCGGCTCTGCATGTTGCTTGCCCTATTGATTATGCTGACACACTGAAAGTGTGTTTATTTCAAGGGGCGGGTGCTGCTGAAACAGACATGTGATCTCTCCCAGAGGACCGAGTCTGTGGTTTATTCTCATATCCGTCTGTATCCGGTATAACACTATATAGGTCTAGGATAGAGATTGACCGATTCAAATGGAGACTCTAGTCCTGTTTAGACACCAGGGGACAGATGAGAATCTTCTTTATGTTATATTCGTATACAGTGGCCACAGAGGAAAAGCAGGCCTTCTATACTGATGTATTCTTCCCAGAAACATAAAAGCAAAAGCACAAGACGTTAAATACCTAGCCTTGGGCATACCGGTAGATATGCATTGTGGATGTGTGGATGTGTGGATGTGCAATGTGTTTTGTCTTTCTCTTGTTTCACTGAGAGTATATGGTTTGTGATTATCATTCATATATACAATTGGTGTGAACAGGCGATAGAGAGATGAAATCGTGTAGCAGCCCATTATTACAATTTCTATTTCGTGACACCCGTCCTCGTGATGCTAATAGGCCAGCCCATCCAAAGACCATCATCCTCGGATTGAGGAGGGAGGCTTAAGAACACCACGTGTGGAAAGGTCAGGGCAATGGCACTTTCCCCTGGGACAGCAGAGTGAGCAGTCCCAAAGAATTAATAACACTAATGTTGTCTTTTGTGTGTGTGTGTATGGTGGGAGGGGGGGGTTGTAGTGCCCCTTTCAAATAATTAAACCCCCTGCTCCACCACCACTAAATGTACACACACACACACACACACACACACACACACACATACACACGTGCACGCGCAGACACATGCACACACATAGTGTATGCTAAAAGCCATCTATCTTCCCTTTTACACCCTCCCTCTGTAAACATATTCATTTCCTAATCAACATAATTCAGAACGCATGCGGGGAAGGAGGTTACATGAACATATACTAAACAAACTACGAGTGAACATACATCATAAGCGCTTACTTACGTCCAAAATCAATACACGTATTGCTTCGGGAAAACCAGGGGATATCGGGACTTGGATTTCCCCTTAAGCAGCCCACTTACAGACTGCCATTAAGAGCCATCCATCATATTAGCTCCTAACATCTGCATGGTTCTCTCAGCCTTTAACATGTGGGATTGATCTGTATTTTATGGTTATATTTTGAGTTTTTTATCAGGTGCTAAACATGATGACTGGACACAGCCAGAATGTATTATTCAATTATTCTAATTTTGAGGTGGGGTCCATCAGTGTATGGCTCTGATTACTTGGTAACGGGAATGTGAAGTCATTGACTAGGAAGGCTTGACCAAGGCTTGACTATTGGGAAAATTTACCAAATCTTTAAACATTTCAAACTAAACAATCAAGACATGTTTAGCACGTCTAACCATTTACGCTGCATCAATCCAAAAAGCTGCATGAGCCAGAACATTGTCTGATTCGTAGTTCAGCCTGGTGGAATATATTTTCATCATGAAGTATTTATCAGTTATTAGGATACTTTCCATTGCGTTGGGCGGTGCTGTCCCCCTCCTCCCCCACCACCACCACCACGGTGATGAAGGATGAAGTCACGAGTGCTGATCCCTCTAGGGGTCAGACATTGGACGAGGTTAAGCAGATCAGACATCCATCACCTCTTAAGAACCTCCTTACGAGAGAGAGCGACAGCGAGAGCACAGAATACCGTCCACGCTTTAAATCATTCAATGCGGACAAGCATCTTTCAACTCTTTTTCATGGACAGGACAGAGGTGATAGGACAGCTCCACGTTATAGATTCATTCCATTAGAGCAGGGATGTTCACTACTCACTACTGTATAGTGTAGTAGTGTAGTAGAGTAGTGAGTTTAGGGTTTTCCCGAGGCTTTCCTGAAGAAGACTGCCATGTTTCTAGGTCAGAGTGCCTCGGTTGCTCCTGCATTAATTATAGAATGGACCAAAAACGGCAGCATGCAAAACACATACAAAAATTGCGTGCCTAGTCACCTGCCTCAGACAGGGTGGCAGGATTTGTACAAAATGAAAAATCCGAAGGCCCATTTCCTCTACGTCTTCCTCTCTCATTGAACACACAATTATTAGTGTTGTCGGCATTAATAAAGGATTAGCAGTCCATCGCTCTCCACAATTGAGATGAGCAGCTCACACAGTTGAGAGATCTATTAGTGGATAGATCTGTAATCACCACTTATAATAGAGACGGGCTGTCCTTGAAATGTCTTTTTGGCACAGGCTTTATTGCAGCCTCCTGACTTTCCCCACACACAAAGTAACATAGTAAATATAACCATCATACCAGGTCTTAGTCATGACTCCTATTAAAAATTCAAATCCAATTCCATACTTGTAGCACATATTTATTTCTGAACCTATGCATCACAGGAACTTGCTTGTATGTGAAAGCAACTCTTCCAGAAGGGGTGTCTAAATCACAGCATCTTGTTCAGCCCTTCCATGTTGATTCTTGGCCTGAAGACCAGCTGTCCATCAGCTTGGGTTTCTCTGTCCCATGGAGAACGCCCGGTGTCTTGTGTCTGGAGATACTGGGTTCATGGAGGTCATTTGATGTTGGGAGACAACTATGCCCAAAGGCACGGATGGGTTGTCATAGCAACCCACCTGCTCAGACTGGCCAGTTCAGTTCAGAGTTGGTGCCACATATCCTCAGAACATTTGATGAGTTAGCACACTTTTAAATATGAAGTAGATTTTTTTGTAATTTTTTTTTATTTACATAACATTACCTATTTGGGATGTTCATTTTTTATTAACATTCCCTGATGGCCACCATTAAAATTGTGGCATTAAACATATCTCTGAGCACTAAGTGAGGGATCTCTCTATATCGAGATCCTGCCTCCAAATAAAAACACTGCCAACACTTCCGCTGGAGGATTTGTTCAATCATCTTCTTGCATGTCTTTTATCAAATTACCCCCAGTCTCTCTGTTGATGTGGCTATCAGATTTTATCATCAAGCATTATACACACAGATCACTGTATTGCAGCCCTGCATGAAGATCCCGGGTTAAACAACCTCTCATCTCATCTATCTTCACATTAGGGTAAAGAGAGCGTTGATATGTACATTCATACACAAAAACACGCAAAACCAACACTTGGATTACTTTAATGTGAAATATCCATGCATGCCTATAGTTGTATAGTTGACACAAAGCAAAAATAAGTTGGACTCATTTCAAATAAAAAAGAATAACCATTGACCAGTATGACTAGGACGTAAAAAAAGAAGAAGCAGCCACTCATAATTGGCAGAGCATTGAAGACTTTTTACTAGTTTTCGTGTTCAATGTTCAAAAACATTGAAGATTTAAAAAAAAAAAATTTGCACCACAGTGCAATATGATGCAACGGCTCCTCCTTTTTGACCCTCACTGGGGCCTGTAGCCGTCCAACTTAGTCATGCAGGAGACTGGCACGGCTTCCAGGAACTCCGGGCTCTCTGCTGCATCCCGAGCTCCAGACTGCTGACACGCCTGGTCCGTTGGCCAGAACCTGAGTAAGAGCGCGCTTCCCTGTTCCCCCGTCCCCGGCGGCCCGCCCTCTGCACAGTTAGTACTCCCTCGGACGAACGCTGAACTGCGGTACCCGCTGCCAGGGGAGAGGAGACGCGACTGCCCGCTCGCGTCGCCGATGTCTTCACACTCCAGCAGCGGCTGGGTGGACTCGGATCTGCTGAAGGACGGCGTCGTCGTCTGCTGCTGCTGCTGTGGTTGGCCGTGCAGCGTGGCTGCGTTGGGGTTCTGACCCTTGTACCCCTGAGAGGCCACCACGGAGGAGTACTGCACGGCGCCCGCCGCCGTCTCCCCCAGGTCCCCGCCCTCGTCGCTGTCCGACACGCTCTGGCGCGGCGAGGACATGCAGGAGGAGTCTCCGATGCCGCTGCTGTGCTCCTCCGAGAGGTACTTGTCCTTCTTCAGCGGCAGGCCGGCCTTGTCCTCCTCGAACACCGACTTGCCGTCCAGCGTGTCGACCTCCACCACGCTCACGTCCACCAGGGTGTTCTCCTTGGGCGGGTCGTTCTGTGAGGGAGGAACATTAGGGTGTTTTCAATGGCGGTCACCTCTGCTGTTCAAATACCTTTGAATCACTAACTTTTTTGCAAAGTTTTGGGAGCCAGGCTATTCTCTGATTCAGATTGATCTTCATTTGAAAGATGTTGATTCCTTTAATCCTTTGATTGAATAAAAAAACGTGACAGAAGTCTGAATGGAATAGATTGGGGAAAACAGTAGCCACAGACAACCCTAGTTAGTGTGGGTTCAAAGCAAGACACACTTATTATCATGCGTCTCATTCTTTTTTTCGTATTATTTGGATTTTTATTTTGCCTAATCTTTGGTAATTTTCTGCTCCTGGAGTTTTGGAGGTGTAAAAACAAAACTGATTGCAAAATGTTTTCTATTTTACAAAACAACTACGAACAATACATACTTTCTAGTATCTGCCATAGGCAGATGAGGATAGATAAGGACTCAAGCTTATGACACAGATCTTCTTGTCTAGACAATCATGAGAAAATGCTTCATTCTTAAATGCATGACTTAATATATTTGTTTCACTTGTTAGTTGTTGGCTTGACGCTGGTTATTAGATCTCACTAGGCTTCTCAAAGTAGCAGGTCAAATACTCAATCAACTAAACGCAGACATTTTGCTGGTTTTTTCTTTCTCAAAACTTAAACTTTGTTTCTTACTTTCAAATGGAAATCAGGAGTCCAGGATCCAATTCTGCTATTTTCAGGATTTGGAATAGTCGGCCAAAATTTACTTTGGATTCTGAAGCAGAAGCAAGAGTGACACATTTATATATCGCTATTTTAAAATCAGTGAAATACATATACATGTAAAGAAAACTCAGCATACTACTGTCATCATACTGTCCAGCAGTATGATGCAATATCTCAACATTCTCAGATGTGTACGTGATGAAACTCTGGCTAGGGACAGGATAATGCAACGTATTGTACAACGTATTGTGCAACATCTCCGGTCTACTTTTGAACACTGGCCATGCAGCTGGCCTCACCCATTTCTGATTGACAAGCCCAAGCCTTTTGGGGGCCCTAAGCAGAATTAGTTTCAAGATTTTTGGGGCCTCCCCTCCCACCACCACTGTGATGATTATTGACACAAACGGCACTCTTTATGCAAAAATGCATTAAGACCCCCCTCCAATTTGTGAAAAAGTGGATGTACATGGTGGAGTGGGGCGGGTCTGGAGGTCCTCCCCCAGAAATGTTTGAATTTGGTAGATGTGATGTCCTGTATTCTGGTGCATCTTGAGGATGGCCAGCTGGAGATGGGCAATACCTTAATTTGTTCAGATTCATAGCCTATAATCTGACTTGCAGAGCCTACACAAACAAACCGATATAGCGCTGGGTTCAGCTGCCCCTAAACCATAAGTCTACTTTAAAGGCCTAGCCTATATGTTGGTCCATACTTGATTAGATACATTCAGGGTTCCACACAGATATCGCAGCATGAGCAAAATGTCATGGTTTAAGGGATGTTTATGGTCCTGCCTAAGAGAGTAATCCACCCCTGTATTAATAAAGTTGTTATTTACCCCAAACCAGTGTCTTTTTAACCTCAGTGTACTGTAATCAAAGATATATTTTAAACTTTCATATTTGAAGTGAAACACTAAGTGTGGTTTACTGAACTTGAATAAAAAAAAAAAGAAAAAAAGCAGGGGCCCTAAGCGGCCGCCTAGTTCGCTTATGCCTCGGGCCGGCCCTGAGACTCAGCACAAATTAAAAGCAGTGGTGGGAGCTCTGCAGCACTTCCCATTGCACGCATGACTCAAGTTCCCCTGAATCCTATTCCTTGGAAGTTATCTACATATGGGTATATAAAGACTAAAGACTCAAGTTGGACCTAATGATAAACCAGTGGAGAACCACTGCTCTAAATATAGCCCTTAGAAAAGTACAAATAGTTCAATACAAATTCACTTTTTGCACGTATTTGACGTGTGGGGAGTAGAAGTATCTTAAGCCAACTATGCAAAACTAAATAAATAAAATACACAAATTTTTTGGCAGACGTTATTTGATGCGCTAGATTCCCTTTCAACTTGCAGCTCACTGGGTCAAGGAGAAGTAAAAGAAAAGGAACACTTACGAGTCCTGCTTGTAAAAACACAGAATTGTTATTCCTAGAAGCAAAAACAGGAATCCCAGGCAAACTCCGACCACAATGCCCTTCAACTCTCCCGGTGCTGGAACAAAAACACAACCATTTCAGAAAGGAGACCATTAGATGAACACACAATTTGGTACACTACTTAGGGAACAAGTAAGGCAGGGAATAGAGGGAAGTGTAACACTAATAACGTGCCGGAAATCAAGGTGGATCAAATATATATTCGCTGCTGTTAATAGTAACCTAGTGTTTTTTCTAGTGCAGTTACCGTATTTGGCAGTGTTGAACATATGTTCAGGGCTGGTCGCTGAGCCTTGTATTGTGGAGGACTTAACCTTTGCCCAGTACTTTGTGTCACTTGACAAGTTCTTCAGATGGTATGAGTAGTTGCCCGCTGGCAGTGGTATGGCTGCAAATTAACAAGCACAGTTCACATTACACATTTAGATGGTCCCATATTCAACCTTAGTGTTTCATGGCTGGACGTAACATCATGGCCACAAAGCTTGTTTACATAGCCCGTTTCAGAGACAGGATGTCAGAATTTGGCACCATCCTATAGTCTTCACATGTATTAGTAATTAGTAATAGTCTCCACAAAAAAAAAAAAAAATTTACCCAAACAACACAAATACCTACTGCTAAATATCCCAAAAGAAACACAAAATATAACTATAAATATTGTACATGACTACAAAATATTTAGACCCCTAAATGTACGATTTATATATAAAATACAGATATCGCCTCAACTCTTGCCTATACAAGCATCCATTTGTAGCCCAAAGGTCTGGTTTCACCAGTTAAAACGCGGCCTGAGGAAAACGCTAGCGAGATGCTTTCTCGTTTATGTGGGTACAAGCTTCTGGCAAAATAAACCCTGGGGGGAAATAAAAGGCAGCAGGCTATAGCTGCGCTGTATAGAGTCAGCCCATTAGTATTACTGTATTCTGTAGTCTGTATAAGAGGCTACTGCAGTAGCGTCTCCCATGAAACAAAGGCGATGCTTAAGTCTGGAGAATGAGACACATTCCCCCATGTTTTCCTTCAGCTCCTACTATTATGAACGACAGAAAGAGCCTTCAGGGCCGTGGTATGATAGATTCAGGCTTGCATTTCAAACTTTACCATTATAAATATATGACCTAACATGGCTGAATGTGTGCATGGCTGGGTCGGCTTAGCTCAGAAGGTAGAGCAGGTCGACAAATAACCGTGAAGGTTGCTAGTTCGATCCCCGGCTCCTTCTGGCTGAGTGTCCCAGCGCAAGGCACCTAACCCTAACTGATCCTGAAGAGCTGGCTGATGCCTTGCATGATTGGCTCAGCCATCGGTGTGTGAATGCGTGTATGAACCGTTGGATAAAGCCTGATTTATACTCCTGCGTAAAGTGCTGTACGTAGGCTACGGACAGCCCTCTCCGTAGCCGGAGAGCCTGTCGGAGAGCCTCTGCGTCGTCTCCGGCTGCGCGTAATATTTTTTAACTGTCCGTCACTGCGTCGAGGGGCTACGCAGACGCAAAGGCTGTGATTGGTCCTCTAAAAACATCATTTCCGGAATTACTTTCCCCGGTTTGACTTCGTACCTTATTTACTTTCTACATTAAGCACATTAAGGACTAATAAAACACCAAATAAGATCTGAGAAGCTTTGGAAGTTAATTTCCAACACTATTTACATGGTTAGTAGTCAACATATAAGATCGCTCGATCGAGCGCGCTGCAGCTAGGGTTGCCAGATTGGGCCATATTTCCC
>OMLJ01061133.1:0-13540 GCA_900302595.1 Gadiculus argenteus | reverse complement strand
ATCTAGGAGGGTCGGATCTTCGGGGTTCTAGCCTACTGTATAACAATCTGAGTAAATCAATGACTTCGTCACTATAACATAGCTACTTACCATTTGTAAATGAGATGAACCTCATCCACGACAATGCCTAGCAGGTTTTCTTGGAACACCTTGGTGGCCAACATCCCATAAAGTAACTGGCACCTGCCGCTTCGAATCTCATCCCGGTCGCCTTTACCAAGCTGCCGGGCTGAGAGTCCAAATTTGGTTGCCCCCTTTAGCTGGTCTTCCATCAGTGCAATTAGTGGCGAGACAATGACGACCATTGGGTTTTCACTGATTCCCATGCGTTTCGCAACCAGCGGAGCTAACTTATAAATTACACTTTTACCATATCCGGTCGGCAAAACCCCTACAACATCTCTCTTTAAAACGAACGACTTCAGTGCCGTTATCTGCTCGTTTTAAAGTGAAGTTCAACTCCAAATCGTTCAATGTACATTCCAAAGCGGATTCGAAGGACTTGTCTGTCTACGGTAGCAGCAGCCATTTTTTCGAGCAGAAAGTAAACAATGGTCGCAACTCTGACGTTGTTGAACGTGAGCCCGCCCACCGTCAGTCACACCACGATGTGATTGGATGGCAGATTCTTTGCCATCGCTCTGATTTCTTGATCCGAGAGGTGCTAGACTGAAGATAGCGGAAAATCAATTTACCACCGCTAGGGGCAGTCTAGATCTCTAGGCTAGTTGTCAGGAGGTGTCACAGCCGGTATGAGAGAATAAAGCAGTTAATGTTTTCTTTCTGCATTCATTATGATGTATGTCTCTGAATATAAAATAAATTGTGAGTGATGTAAATAGCATCTAAAGAAGTGTTAGGTATCCAGAAAGCGTAAATTATTACTATGAATTTGCCTTGTTCTTATCTAGTACCTAGTGTGACTGTAAAATAAAGTGTTTGAATTTTTTCATTGAATTTTGCCTGTGCCTCTGTATTGTATATTGCAGGTGACGTGATTACACAGCAGTTCTGTGATTTCTTATCCGTTGAGGCTAGAAATGACACCTTCCACTCCTACCAACCCACTGTGATAAGGGTGGATGTCTTCCTCCATCAAGCTTTCCAGAGCAAATGCTACTCTGAGCTGTGGGAGTTTTGTAAGAAGCTTCTCCTCTCACATGGCCAGGCAACAGTTGAGAGAGGCTTCTCAATAAACAAAGAGGTTGAAACTTGCAACATGCAAGAAGAAACAGTGGATTCCCAACGATCTGTGACTATGTCACCATTTGTGGGGGTGTCCTCAAGGTCCCCATCACCAAGGAGCTGCTGTCCTCCGTTGCTTCAGCTAGGTCAAGGTACAGGATGTACCTAGATGAGGAAAAGCAAAAGAAAATTACTGAAATTGCAAGACAGAACCAAAGGGCAGATGTGGAGCACATCGAGGAACTTAAAAACAAGAAAAAATGTCTGTCTGAGGTGGCAAAGGTTCTGCTGGATGATGCTGATCAGCTCGCCGTGCAAGCTGAGGGAAAGGATGGCACCCTGATGGCACAGCTCATCACCAAATCAAACACGCTAAGGAAGCGGTACAAAGATAAAATGGCAGAATTGCAACAGGTAGAGGAGGAACTGAAGTCGAAGGCCTCTAGCTCCATGCCATAGCTGGAAAGTGTTGTTTTTTTCTTAACTTTTTTCACTGGACCAAAAAGTCATGTTTTTATGTTCAAATACATTTTTCCATTGTTGATTGGGTCGATGGTCTTAACTTTCATTTCAAGCGCCCTGATGAGATTAAGCTGTCCCATGTTGTTTTACATTATTTACATTATCCTCTTGCATTTCATAATTTGTGTTTTACCAAATAGTCACCACAATGTGGCAGACTAAAGACAGTATTTTCTTTAGATAGGTGGATAGTTTTAATGTTGATGCTTTCTTGCATTTACTTTCCTTGTAGTGTTCAGATGATATAGGTCTTACTGTTGAGTTTTATCGGCTTCATCTTCCCTGTACTCTACTGCATAATGTGCGCAAGAGGTCATTTTTGTTTCTGTCCAAAAAGCCTGATGGAAATGTTAAAATACATTTTTCCCCCAGTGTTGATTGTGTTGTTGGTCTTAAATGTAATTTCAAGCAGCATTAAAAAAAAAAAAGTCTTAAAATGTCTTAAATGTAACTTTCATTAAGCTGTAGGGACCATGCATCACCTCCAAATCAAATCTGTATGGGCTACACAGAAAGGCCATGAATAATTAACAGAACACCGGGACCTTTTGACCCTACAGCTATCAGGTGTACCCCAGCTGCAGGAACACCTCTGGAGTACTTGGCTACTCAGTCACTGTTGAAACGCAGGCCACAAAGTACAGGTGAGTCGAGTCTCAGATGCTTAACAAAACCAGGTCTGACTACATCACAATTCCCTCTCACTCACTCACACAGAAACTTTTTGGTTTTAACTATACTATACTGCAGGGAGCACAGCATTACAACTGTCCCCTATCCGTTAACCCGCTTCCCATTTCTAGTGTGGCTCTGCCTAATATGAACTGATCTTCTTAAAGGAACATCACGGCTTTTCCATACTGAACTATGTTCTTGCATACCTCTGATACATACCTCTCTCGTCTCCGCGCGTGCACTCAATCGCGCTGGCGTGCAGCGCTGATTTGTCCCCGTATATTCCTTAGGATCCAAACGGGGGTGAAGTTAGAAGCGACCAAGCACTTCCACGGTTTCCCTATTTAAATATGATTACGTGAGTAGTTACACGACCCAAGTTTGGTTACACAAAATGAAACAGGCCAATTTTCGAAGCGGATAAAAAGGATATAGTAATATCATCACTCCTCTCCCACTCCCCCTCTTACTTCCAATCAATAGAACCTACGTGAACCTACGTATTACTGCACCGACATCGAAGTGCTTCCAGGTGTTATGGAAAAATGTACATACTTGATATCCTTGTATCACTTTCTACCATTAAACTGCTGTGACACGAGTTATAGGTACATATACGCCCGAAACGTCAAAGCCCACTTTAAACAATGTATGTCTAAAAATGATGAAACTACTATAACATGTTGCTATGGTTACAATCCCCAGCACTGACTTTGTGGAGGGTAAGATCGAGGAGTTCCTGGTGTGTTTTGGCGAGAAGATGGCGTCGCTGAGCGAGGAAGCCTTTAAGACCCAGGTGACGGCGCTGGTGAAGCTGAAGGAATGTGAGGACTCTCACCTGGGGGAGGAGGTGGACAGACACTGGTTTGAGGTCTTCACCCAGCAGTACGTCTTCCACCGGCTGCATAAGGAGGTGGGAGTCACACACGCATGCGCACACGCATGCACGTGCACACACACACAATCACACACACATTCACAGTATGCATATATTCAATCACCTACAGTCTATATACAGTATTTTAAAATTTATTCATTTATTTTTATTTTTATTTATTTTTTATTTTTTTATTTTTTCACATAATATTCACACAATAAATAATACACGCACGTCTATATCACTGAGTGCTACACACCGTCTATCTCACCGGGCGCAAATTCACATAAAAATCATGCACGCACGTCTATTTCACCGAGCGCTACGTACCGTCTATCTCACCGGGCGCAAATTCATACAAAAATCATACCCGCACCGTCTATTTCACCGGGCGCTGAGTTCACACAATAATCACCGAACGCTACGCTCCGTCTATTTTCATCGTCTTTTATCGCATACACCACATTATGCCAACCTTTCAAACTGTTATGTGCCCGGTCCGGTCGGTACCCACTTACTAGTTGTCCTCCTAATGTTTTATGCCTACTTCTAAAACATAGAAATCCAGTCCGGTACAACATAGATTATCTAGGCAGTTTTTAGTCTTTTGTATTCCTATTAGACAAGGGTAACTGCTTACCTTTTTAGTTTTGGTACCAGAGGACACTCAGCGTGGCGGGTCCCTCCGGGCCCGGAGGCCGGCGACGGTCGGGCTGGTCCTTCTCTCCTTACTCCCGGATCCCGGCCGAGCCCCCAATTGTTGTCTAGTTTTTTTTGGATCGGAGTGTAGGAAACCTCCACTGTTGAGCCCGCCTAAGGCGTATAAAAACGTCAAACCGTGATTACTGATTGAAAAGCTGATTGTTTTAATTCTGGTTCTACAGTACAAAATGTAGTCTCTCTCTAAACAGGTTGGAATAATGCAGGGCGGGTTACAACACAGCGCTGAGTTCTGTGGCGAACAACCTTCTCCTCGCGTAGGATAGTCGAGTAAGCGTCCTGAGTCCTGGCGGGGTTGTCGTCTTATAGGGTTCGTTCCTTCCCAGGGCTGACACGTGAGCTGGTGTTTATCCATTGTTTATCATTGATGATTCAAGCCACGGCTGCGTCATCTGCAAAGTCATTATTTCTTATGCGTAACATAATGTGGTGTGCTCTTCTTATCCCGCTAGTTCTTGTGCGTAACATAATGTGGTGCGTTTTCTTATCTCGCTACCTCTCTGTTGCCTGCTATGACCGGGGAGGTCAGCTTGCCCCCGGTTCCCACGCCTACGCATGTTTTCGCATACAACAGTCCCCCTCAAGAACTCGCCAGAGTTCTTCTCAACATCTCATACCACAAAAAGGTCCAGTCAGGTCGCAGGGGGAAACCACCTTAAGGGTGGGCAAAACCGTCTGCACATCGAAACGCGCCGATTAAATTACATACCCAAAAGCTGGTACACAGAATAAGCGAAACTATACAGTAGTGCCTCCGTAGAGCCTAGAAGCGACAGTCAGCGGGGGAAGAGGGGACTCAGGGCCTGCCATCATGGGAGGTCCGAACTGTGGCCTTGGTCCCGTTTTTATTTGGCGGGCAGGCCCGAGGGGAGCAGCTGTATATCAAATACATTGAATACAATCCGAAAATACCCACCACCCCACGGGGGCCCCCTAGAGACTCACCCTGCTACATACCCTGAGGAGCTCCCCCGGACCCTCGTCCTGGAGATCTCCTTCACCCATCCCCAACAAGGGCATCATAATCCCAATGCTGTCGATGTATGTACTGGGGTCGTTGGTGAGGTCAAAGTCTTCTTTGACCCCCCGACGTTGTCGATGTCCTGCGGCACCACTCCCCGTAGTTCGCCTAATTATCAAAGTGATCGGGGTGACTAATGCTACCAATGCACACCGGCCCGACCATCCCTCCGTCAGCCGGTGTGAATCCCGGTGAATCCCCGCACAACCAGTAAATGTCCGCCCGTCCTTGCCGTATCATTGTCATGTTTTCCCAACCCGTGACGTTTATCGTGCTATCACACATCTCGGCCGGGAGTACCCCCACCCCGGGCTGATCCGTATTTCGTTCCAAGCATACGTACAGCCCTTCCCCATGCTTAAAAGGAGGGAGGGCCGTATGATTCATCCCGACGGGGTACATTTTCCCAAATGCATCGCAGGTCCCATTCGCCTCTCCCACCGTATTCATGAATAATCGCAGGAAGCAATCAAAATCAATATCAGTCTCGGGGTTCATAAGTATAGCATGTGTTACTAACCAGGGCCTTGCGTGAGCGCATGCTACGCAGTCCCCCATCCCCCGGGACCGAGCAGTCCCGATGAGCCATTCGACCCTGTCACTGCACCCCTATCTGGAGTTCCATGGCTGTGGCCACTGGTATTCTGGCTAAGTCATACGCTTGCACCCCGTCCTGCTGGGCTCTAGTGGACATCCCCCGACTTGCTCTTGTGTCTGGTCCTCCCACCCCTACTGTCATGTCCACTAATGGCTGCAGGGAGCCCTGCACCATGTTGACCTTGATCAAGCCGGTCGGGTCCCTCCCCGGAACGTCGACCCCTATAATCAGGAAAAAATGATCCCCACCCGAGTCACACCCCTAGGCTGCTTGAAGAGCGGGTCCCGCTTGCCGTGCAGGGCCTTGTCATTTCGCCCGTCCCTGCATAGGCCACCACGTTTTCCCAGGTGGAGCATTGCCTGAGGTCACTGTAGAGGACACACATGTACACTGCATATCCCTTCCATGCAGCTTCCCCCCCGGTCCCACAGTCAATGATGTCACATAATTCGACGCTAAACGCCATATTCTCACTCTTCACATACCGCACCTCCATGCCTCGGGCCCCGGTGCAGAACCGGGGCCGTGAGTGCGGAGTTCACCGCCCGCGGGCCCTTGGTTCCAAGTCCTGTCCTGTCTGCCCCTGTTGTTGGGTCCACCAGACCCCATACCAGAAACCAGATGGCCAATAATACCACTGTCCCCATACTCACTCCCCAGACCCACGCCCGGTGGGGTGGGGCCCCCTCAGGCCCGCCCCTCTCCCTTATCACTGGGAGCAGTCGGTTCATTGCTGTCCGAGGATTCGTCCCCCAATCGTACTGGCACTCGTCCATCGTGGTTGGTCTGCAGTCTCTCCCAGGTTTCCTGCAAGGATTCGGTACCAGGGACATTGGCTTTACGAGTCTGTGTAAGGTGCAGCCACTTACGTCCCCGTGGTCCGGTTATTGCCACCGAGTAGGGGGTTCCCAGGAGCACTTTATGGGGGCCCGTCCAACGAGGCTCTAGGGTTTTCCGCTGGTGCCGTTTTTCCCAGACCCAATCGCCTGGCTGGATAGGTCCTTCACAGGAGGCTGGCTGCGTCACCGTGTTCCCGGTTACCTGTGTGTACAAAGCTAGGGAGGCTTGAGTTAGCGCCTGACAATATCTCTGCAACTGGTCACTTAATTGATCTGACAGGGGTTCCGGGGGGGTGTAGGGCCCAGGCATCAGTCGCCCTGTGATTATTTCATGGGGGGAGAGCCCTGTCCGTTCTTTGGGGCTTCCCCGCACTCCCATTAACGCCAACGGTAACGCCGTTACCCTCGACATCTGTCGGTATTTCCGTAGGTGACTCACTAGCGGGCTAATCCCCCGTCTGCCTCCTCCAAGGAGGGAGGAGTACTGATTAGCTTACCCAAGGTGTTTTTAAGTGTCTGGTTGGTCCTCTCCACCATCCCCTGGCTTTGGGGATGGTAGTTAGAACCGAACCTGTGTTGAATCCCCAGGGCCGTTTCTACTTCCTTCAACATCCGGTTAGCAAAATGTGTCCCGTTGTCTGAGGAAATTTTCCTAGGGAAGCCCCATCTGGGGATAATTTCAGAAATCAACACTTTCACTACTGACGCAGCATTCTCCTTTTTGGTGGGGACAGCCTCTACCCACCCTGAATACCTGCAGATCATTACCAGTAAGAATCGGTACCCTCCCACACTATGTCCCTTACACTTGATAATTGCCACTTCCCAGGGGAAGTGGATACTTGCCAGGAGCCGCATTACCAAGTCTAGGTGTAGTACGTTGCCCCCGGTGGATGTCTTCATCCCCCTCTGTACCGCCTGGGAACCGTTAACATGCGCCATCTCATACACATAATTGCTGTCAGTCTAAACTTCCAGTCTGAGACCCTGTGCGGTCTCTAGTGCTTCTACCATAGCCCGGAGCTCTGCTCGTTGTGTGGATGGGTGTTCATTTTCCCTCCCGCTCCGCATGGTGGCATGTAATCCCCTCTCGCCTTGCCGGACCACGGCCCAGGACGCAATGTTAGTGCCCATCTCGTTCTTGTAACAACACCCATCTGTATACCATGTTTATTTTAGTTCCTCGCCCTGTAAAGGTTCCGCTTTCAAGTCTGGTCTTAATTTTAAATCCCTCTGTATGCGCTCCCAACACCCATGGGGTTCTCCCTGTCCTCTTCCCAGGAGGTCCTCTGAGGCCTGGATGCCTTCCGTGGAGTAGCTCACGTGTGGGGACAACAGAGTCTGTTCTAAATATTTGGTATTTTTTGCTGTTCCTAGAGTAAAAAGCTCACTTTCCACCGTTTATTTTACCCTGTGCGCTGTGTGTACAATCGTTGGATGGTTTAATGTAACACAAGCTGTTGCACAAACGCCCTTGCAGTGGCTATAAGGTGTTTCGCGCACGTGGGTAGACCTATTTCACTTGGTTCGAACATGGAGCTATGGTATAAAATAATCGCCATTTTGATGTCTCTGATACAGTAAGGCGTTTACTCCCTCCCCCTTATCGGAGACATCCAAATGGAACAGGGTGTCATAGTCTAGGGCGGCCAAAGCCGCTGCGGCATGCAACGCCTGTTTTAGCTGCGTAAACGAGTCCTTTGCCGCAGCCGTCCATGCAATAGGGAGCTTCAAATTTCGCACTGCCTCTATCTCCGCGCGACCGTCCCTTTCCCCCACCGAGGGGCCCTCCCGTTTTACCGTCGAGATCCTAATAATTTTGCCCCCTTTCCCCCGGTGTATGCGCGGGTTGTCTGTGGGGACCCACTCGGCGGCCAACCCCCTAGCTAACATGAGTCCCAGTGCTGCAGGTTTGTATTTGTCTCCAATCGCGAGGGTCAGGTGGGGCACTGAATCAGGAACAATAAAATACGGTTCGACCGCCCCTGGGAGGAGGGCAGCCGCCGCAACTCCTTCTTTGTCTATGTACATATCCGGGTGATGTAGACAGACCTGGGTGCCCTCCATGTGGTTCATCCACTCAGTCACGTATACATCATCAGGGTGTCTCAGTACCGCCATGGTCGTGTGTGGCGGGTCATGGGGCAGATAATAGGCCCCCTGCCTTTTGACCCATGCTTCCCACTCCAGCCAGTCGCTCATAATGGTTGGGGTCGGGCCTGCTCCTGCTCCCGGTGGCTGGGCCGTGGGCGGCGGCTGTCCCTGTCCCTGCCCTTGCTGGCCGAATAGGGCGGGGCACCTGGACTTTATATGTCCCAGCTCCCCACAGTGGTGACAGCGTATGGGGGTCTTCGGCTTAAGGCGATACTGCTGGCCCCCCTGGTACCCCCTGGTACCAGGGGGGCCTCCCTGTTGAGGAGGCCTGCTAGGGGCCCTATATAGACACACACGCACGCACATATTCAAAAAAAGACAATGCTTGTGAAGGTTGTGCTTGTGAACACTGGCTGTATAAGGACACTGTCGCCAGTGTAACTTTCTTACAACACCGAATCATATTGCCATACTTGCATTACCACCTGATGACAAGTTAGATTCCCATCTTTTGCCATCACCTTTTTCATGCCATGTTAGCACATTGCCTGATCTTAATTTGTCAGCTCACCTTTTTCATGGGCAAACATTTGCCTCCCTGTGTGCAGATCGAAGCCCTGAAGCTCATCACCAAGGAGGAGCTGATCTCGTGGTTCAGAGAACATCACTGTGACGACAGCAGGAAGCTTAGCGTGCATGTAAGAACCTCCTTGACTTTCTCCACGTATAGATATTTATTAATATTGTGCATATATAAAAATGTGTGGTGTGAATGTCAGGTGGTGGGCTTTGGAGAGACTGAGGGCGACCTAGCAGAGCCAGCCGGGGGATGTGGCCATCAGGCTGATGCCCCCTCCACGTACGGCGAGGTTTCCCAGCTCACCTTCCTCCCTGCCACCTTGCCACTGAAGGACACCACCACCATGATCACGGATATCCGCGCCTTCACCTCCGCCCTGCCCCTGCACCCCTACCACAAGATCCTCCAATAGTCACGCCCTTTAACCACCAGCCACGCCCCTGCACTCCTACCACAATATCCTCCTAGCCACACCCTAACTACAAACTATATATTATTCATGCCCCAACTGCAAGAGCCTCCACTAACCAGCCCCCTAATGACAAGATAATCGATTAGCCATGCCCCAAAAACCACACCTACAACCAAATCCTCTTCCTCAAGCCACACACCCTAACCTCACCCCTCTGCAACCCCTCATTTAATTGGCAACTAGACACTTGTATCAATTCTAATAAATTACAATCAGTAATCACAAACTACTTTCATCAAGAAGTGCTCGAGTCCGAAAGCTCTCGTTCTTACATGGCATCCTTTTCTATCTCATGGACTAAATACTGCATGTTTCAATTTGTGCAGCAATGCCATTCAAGGGTGTTGCATGAGCATGTTAAGGGCTCTTACTTTGCCACCAGGTGAGTGTGATTGGCCATTATGAGCCATGCCAAGAGCTTTCCCTTTAGTGACTTCACAAAGGGGAGTGTCCACCCAGATGTATATTAACGGCTACATCAATCTGCCAGTTGGTAGAGTCGACTGATTAGTCTGGTATGCACATTCAGCACTAGGGTAGGTTTTTAAATGGTCTGTAATGGCTAATCAACATCACAACTTTGTCAAATAGGGTCCCTTTATGGGATGGTCGCAATTCTTTCAGGGGCCAAATGTAAGCACCATAGACCTCTGAAGAATAAGTCCCACCTCCGAGGCTTGGGTTCACTCAGGAGGGGGGGCAGGGGGGCAGGCTTTGGGTGGTTAGCTTCAGCCTATTAGCACCGTCCTACTTCCGGGTTCTGTTCCTACTCCCGGGGAACTGTTGCGCATGAGTTTACTGCAGGGCACAAGCTCTCGTGGGCATGTTTGGAGGTGGGACCTGAAGAACCACGGAGCCAATAGCAGCACGTCGTTACCGTTATCCCACCTGCGAGCGCACCATAGTGGACCAATGAAGTGACGATGCTAAAACGTGTTCCCAATGAGTTTTACACGATGGGCTTTGTTGTCTTCTGGTCATAAGGTCATAAGGTCTTGACCCGGAATCAAACTGACATAAATCCATCATGGCGGCGGGGTATTTCAGACGATTTCGGTCCAATTAAGCTGAGTTTGGTAGCCTAGCATGCACCATTGAAGTTAATGGGGGGCAGGGCTTCTCACTCTCTCCAGTTATAATACCTCCATGGTCAAATGTCTATGGGAAATAACATAGGGTTTTTGAATGATCGTACATAACAAACTCTGTAGGTGGCGAAGAAGTAAAAGCTGCATCACATTTTGAACTACACACTTGGGAGAGTCATGACGTCCGAAGTCTGGCAGATCTGCGTTAGCATAATGCTTCTTCATAATAGTTAACTACTTTAACGGCACTGACAATCCAAAACTTCAGTGGAAACTAGATGGAAAAAGTGTGTAGTTCAAAACGTGACAGCTTTTACTCTCCATGTTATTTCCCATAGACATTTGACTGAGGGAACCGGGAGCCTCGGAGGTGGGACTAATTCTTCAGAGGTCTATACTCAGCTGCCGCCTGTAAAGAAATAAATATAGAATAGATGTTCAGGTTTATGGCAGTCTGCTTGGTTAACTGGTTTACCAGTATTTTATTTGTTGTGTTAATTGGCATAGCGTATATGTTTTAGATTTGCAGCCTACCTCCTCAAAACTCCCTAGGTAGGGTTGTTCTGACATCATTTTGTGATCATAGCTGGAGAAAAATGTATAGATTTATTAAAAATAAAAGCTTTGAGAATTCCTGTCTGTCCCGAGTGTTTGTTCCAAAACTAGCGATAAGGGTGCAAATTTACCAGGTTATCTACCGCCGTTTTAGTGGGTGATTGAAGATACGTTAATCTAGTACTTAACCTCTTAAATAGCTCATAGCTTTAAATTTCCTGGCCATATCTGTAATGTTGGTCAATGCTGGTCGATAATTAATTCAATGTTACCTGCTTGTACACTTCAGACTGGACCACCAGTGTGCCAAATCAATATATTTAAAAATACTCTTGATGACTCCGCCCTAGTGACCCTATTCACCCAATCCGAGGACCATACACTGTACAAGGGCAATGTGGACTCAAATGGTGTGATAAAAACTTAATCATTCATCGTTAACACTTAAGACAGAGGAAATCATTTTTGGAAGACCATTTCATCAACTGTCCCCAGTGAAGATCCATAGTTCAGAAATCAATCAAGTCCCCACCTACAAATATTTAGGAGTCATAATAGACAAATCTATCATCTCATAGAATTTATCTGCAAAAAGATACAACAGCGTATCTATTTCCTGCGGCGATTAAGGTCATCCCATTTCTCTCCCCTTAACAAGAACACTTACGTGCCAGCAAGTCAGCTCCTGAGCTGGCTAGTGTTCAAGGGTTGATTTGAAGGGGAAAACAGCACTCGCCTTGCTCCCCTAAGTATTGGGACACCTTAACCCTGCACAGGAATGCGCAGAATATAGGGTTAGGGCTCAAATCTAGGGGAAGGGGGGAGAATTGATTCTTTATTGTTCTTATTCTTTATTGTGGTACAGCTTGGCAGAGTAGCCTTTCAGTCAAAGATAAGGTGAATATATATATCAAATATATAAAATTTGTTCAAAGATCATTGGACTACCTGTAGGACACCTCTTCCAGGAAGCCCACAAGAGCATGCTCAGGCTGGCCAGGCTGGCTGCCTTCTAACAGGTGCTTAGAAGTTCCTTCTTTCAAACGCAACAGACTTAAATACTTTTATACATCAATCCTCTTTGTAATCTATGTATGCTTTGTCTTCTGTCATGCTTGATACTGTCATTTGTGGCTATGTTTCATGTTTGTCTATCTATGCTATATGTCTTATATGTATGTATGTCCTCTTTTCCTTAAATGAGCTGAAAAAAAGTTGTATCATATCAATAACAATAAAATTCCATCCTATAAGATGATACACAAAAAATTCTGGCCTGCCCCTTTCTGTTAATATAGCAATACAATAATATGTATATATATATATATATATATACACAGGTCCTTCTAAAAAAATTAGCATATTGTGATAAAGTTCATTATTTTCTGTAATGTACTGATAAACATTAGACTTTCATATATTTTAGATTCATTACACACAACTGAAGTAGTTCAAGCCTTTTATTGTTTTAATATTGATGATTTTGGCAAAAAAGTCAAGAAAAACCAAAAATCCCTATCTCAAAAAATTGGCATATTTCATCCGACCAATAAAAGAAAAGTGTTTTTAATACAAAAAAAGTCAACCTTCAAATAATTATGTTCAGTTATGCACTCAATACTTGGTCGGGAATCCTTTTGCAGAAATGACTGCTTCAATGCGGCGTGGCATGGAGGCAATCAGCCTGTGGCACTGCTGAGGTCTTATGGAGGCCCAGGATGCTTCGATAGCGGCCTTAAGCTCATCCAGAGTGTTGGGTCTTGCGTCTCTCAACTTTCTCTTCACAATATCCCACAGATTCTCTATGGCAGGGGTCACCAACTACATTTGTCAGAGGGCCAGAATTTTACTGGACAGTCACCTTGGGGGCCGGATCCTCAAATAAAATGAAAAAAAAATCTAATTTTTATTATTTTTTATTATTATTATTTTTATTATTATTATTTAATGTTTGTTTATATTTTTTCATTTCATTACAAAACTGAAGGCATTTTTAGCCTTTATGAGTCAGGCTCCTATCACTTGTACCACAGTCAACCACCAGGAGTGATAGAGATACTTTGTCTCAATTCAAGTAAACTTTATTTATAGCACACTTGAAAAACAAACAGCTGAAACAAAGCTTCGATATAGGGCTGTCGTCACTGGCTTCAGCGCTAATAGTTTCAGTTAGTTACTAACTGAAACTATTAGCCTCTAAACACAGGTAGGCTAAAATGGCACTCTCAAAGGCCATGAAACGAAAAGTTGATGCGGAAAACAGATCCTTTAATGACGAATGGACTGAAAATTACGCATTTATCATGCCAACCTT
>OMLJ01061116.1:0-11314 GCA_900302595.1 Gadiculus argenteus | reverse complement strand
CACACACACACACACGCACCACAACACACACACACACACACACACACACACACTCCCTCCAGGAACACACACACACACACACACACACTTTGTAGGCACTTCAAAAACACACACACACACACACACACACACACACACACACACACACACACACACACACACACACCGATATGGTGCTCAGCTTTGGGTCGCATGTGGAGCAGCACGCATGGAATCCGTGCCATGTGGCGGTCGCTCTGTCCCCACACCCCCCGCTGTGACCTGTGTTAGCCCCTCAAGGACTGGGGGGGGGGTCCATGTAGGGCTGTCAACGAAGTTTCAAAATTTGAATATATATTCAGATACGTTTTTTTAAAACAGACATTCGAAGGTGAAAATTAATAATTAGTTATTAATAAGCGGCAGCCGTGGTGCGTTCTTCCTGAGGGGTCAGGGACAGGTCATGAGGGGTCAGGGACAGGTCACAGAAGTCGCTCTCACCACGTCACTGCTGATAGTGGAAGATGGCAGAAAGTTCAGAGCCCAACTCGAACCGCAGGCGCAGAGAAAGTGATTTGAACCCCAAGCAATCTGAAAAGCCCTGTCTGGAAACACTTCGGATTTTGGTCGGTGGACGGAAGAATTGTGGAGCCTCGAGACAACATGAGGTTACATCTGTGCACCCAAAATGAGCATGGCATATTATGTGGAACTCCAACTAAACAGCCACGTCTTGACACATATTTGTTGTTTATTTAAACCAGAGAGATGCGCAGAGAGAGTGAGGGGGAGCGCGAGAGAGAGAAAAAGAGAGCGAGTGAGAGCGAGAGCGAGTGAGAGCGAGTGCGAGGTCTGCTGTCTTGGCCATTAGTTCATTTACTTGTTTTTGTGAAGGTAATATGTTGCCAAATATGTTTAAACTTAAATAAACAACCTAGTAGTTATGTCTCGTTGTATTAGTTTGTCCTGTTATTGACGTAATGCGTGTCATTGACATAATGCGCAAATATAGATATTTGAATATATTCGAATATAGGTGGTTTTTTTAGAGGGAATATGCCCCATGTCCATGTGACATGACCTGCTGTGAACACGCAGAGGGTGCGAGGCCTGGGAGTGGACAAGGTGGTTGATTACACCGCAGGGGGTGTGGCTGCTCAGCTGGAGGCCACAGAGAAGAACCTCCATCAACCAAAAACACATGCTTTTGGAGTGTATGTGAGGGAGGGGGAGGAGAGGGAGAGGGAGAGAAAGAGACAGAGGGGGAGACAGAGACAGAGGGGGAGACAGAGGGAGCGGGAGAGACAGACAGAGACAGAGGGAGAGACAGAGACAGAGGGGGAGACAGAGGGAGAGACAGAGACAGAGGGAGAGAGAGAGAGAGAGAGAGAGAGAGAGAGAGAGACAGAGAGGGAGACGGAGAGACAGAGGCGGAGAGATACCTTCCCGGCGTCCACCAGTGCGCTGACCTCATCCAGGGCGGGTCCGTCTGGCGCGTAGAAGCCCCAGCGGTAGAAGACGCCGCGGGACAGCAGGTTCTGGAGCAGACAGGAGGAGCAGGGGGAGGGTCGAGAGAGGTCAGGGGATGTAGCGGGGACAGGAGGTCGTGACACATGACAAATGAAAAATAAGCAGTTTCATCATGTGTGCAGAATGAGAATATATAATGGGTATGCACAAATAGACGTGTCGTACAAAATCACACACGACTTTCATGAATGGCAAAAACAATTGTTATCTTGGGGTTCACATTTAGTTTCAGAGAGGATTTATCTCCAACTCCAGGGATAAAAGCTGTTTTGTTGTTGAATTTGGAGCAAGGTCAAAGTGAAAAAGCCAAGCAACATGCTTCATTAACACAACTTGTTGAAAGGGATTTGATGAGGAGCGCTGGAAAGCACACTGGCCTGACAGGGGCCTAGTCTCCAGCGCCTCCCTGGCTCACACTTCAGCTCAAAGGGCTCCGTTCAGCTACAGCACGTTCAGCTAAGAACAAAAACCAAGAGCGGACAGCATTGGCCTGGCTACACATTGGTGCACGCCACAGTTTCCCATCTGGGTCTACAGAGGAGAGGCAATCATTTACCCTGTGAGAGGGGACGCCAAAAAAATATATATATACAGTGGGTGAGTCACAGCAGCGGGCCCGAGTTATGAGATTGAGATGCGATTACTCAAACAAGTCAAAGCTCTTTCCTCCAAGGCCTAATTAAAAATGGCTGGAGAGATTGATTTGGTCAGTCCCTTGGTTCATAGTACGAGAACCAATCGGATTAGGCTAACCAGAGAAACCGTGGTGTCTGTGTTTGGCCTTGCTCTCACAGGTTTTGTTATATTTTCAATTAACCACTTTTCCTGTTTTGTTTACTTTGTTTACTGGTTGGGGTCATTTTTTTAATTGCTTCAGCAGGGGGCAGCTGGTATATGAAGCACAATGAGACCAGTTGCCACCCCCATCTCAGCACAGTCCTGTTTCTTGGTTTAGCCATTTATTTTTGTTATTATTTTGTTAAGTGTGTTTTCCGTTGAATGACCTTTTCATGCATTTATGTGAGCAGCGGTGGAACCGTTTCCAGTGACTGGCCAGTTGTCCCCTCAGCTGTCCCAAACCCTATCACTTCTGGAGATCAAAACATGAACTGGGACACTGTGACATCGATTCCCTCATGACATTCACTTCCTGTGGCAGGAAGGTCAAAACAACAGGACACACCACAACCACAACAACAACAACAACAACAACAAGTGACCACCACAACAACAGGTGACCACCTACCCCTAAGGGGAGCTGCCCTTTAAAAACGGGCACCCGATGTTTCAGCCAACTCCATTAAGGCCTCCGCTCTGCCGCCCCAGTGTTTCCGATGATAACACATGCTATACTTCCTCTCCAATGGCGGCATCATCATCCTCCTCCTCCTCTTCCTCCATCATCAGGGCTCTTCTCCCTAAATGGGCAGCTGCTCGGTTAACAGATGAACCAGTTGCTCTCTAATCTGCCCAGTCCCATTACATGTTGTGGAGCCACCCCTTTTTCTCCCTCTCATAGGAAAAAGTAGACTTCCGCCCCCCAACAAGTAGATTTTAATCAATGAGAGTTGTGTGTGTCCAAGACTCAATTCAAATTCAACCTCCAACCAACCTCCTGTAGCCATCCTAAATAGCCTGCATCATGTTTTCCCGAACTTATCTACCTCTTCATCTCCGGTCTCCTCCTGCAAGGGAATAAATATTGATTCTCAAGGCCATTAGTGATTTAAGGTCAAAAAATGAAATCTCCTTACTGGCCACCAGGGGGCTCTGTTTAGCTGTGCTTAGGTACCCACTGGTGGCCGGTGAAACATGGTGGGGTCTTACTGCCCCAAGGGTGGGTCTCGGGCCACGCCACACCAACCGGCCGAGGACAATGGGCGTCCGCGCAGGGTCGGTGACCAACACATCGTCACGCTGAGCTTTCCCCTTCAAATGGATGTGATTGGGGGATGGAGGATGGGTGGGGATGTGGGGTGATATACTTTCTACAAACTGCCCAAATACCAAACACTGCTGGTTCAGCAACAAAAAGGCATTTCCTACAAACACACAACCCACACAGTCCAGAAACCCACACTCACACGCGGACAACGCTGCCAGATTCTCCGTCTGCATTACTCAGTCAGAAAACTATTTTGAACCACCGGCATTCAAACTCTTCCTCTGCTGTTCACTGGCATGGCAGCGGAAACTTACTCCACCTCCATTACCTATGCATGGGACTAATAGAGGGACACAAACACACACACACACACACACCCAAAACCCCAAGCAGGTCTCATCAGATGCAATCATCTCCTCTGATGCAATCCTCTCATCCACACGTTCTTGCACGTCCTACACCTTGAGGATGTGTTGGCCTCTGATCAGATGCAGCATTCCATCGACATATTAAAAAGAAAATGTTATCACAAGTTATACCAAGTCTTGTGCTCGGTGTTGATCAAATCAACCTCTCCTAGCAGACTGGCTCAGATGACACAGGACTGGTCAGAATCGAGAAATTACCTCATCTCTCTGTGGGGCCCCACCCATCTCCGATAGCAACAGCGGTCATTGGTCAACCTGCTGAGGCATTAGTGACCGAGTTTAGCTCAGCCTCGCAATAGTGTGTGGAACATTTTGAATTAACATAAAACCGACATCTGATAAGACACAGATTCTTTGCCAACCTGCGAATATATTCCCACATTGTCTTTGAACAAGAGCGTCACATAGGACGTGCCTTCTCGGGTCATTTTCCCAGGGCTCTGTGGATAAGTGTCCTTTTACCTGCAGGGCCTTGCTGTGCAGGCTGCAGCCGGAGCGCGCCATGCCTTCCACCAGGCCCACCGCGTCCGTGCTGTGCAGCAGGGGGCTGACCAGCGTGACGTACTTGGCCCCCGACCAGGGCCTCAGCAGGCCCAGGGCCCACCGCTCCGTGTCCACGCCCCCCACGTTGTCGAGGACCACGTCGTACCTGGGGGAGCAGAAGCCGGGAAGGGGGCTCAACAACACTGCTCGAAGAGGAGAGAGGCGAGGAGCCGAGAGAAGCGCAGCGTCAAATATTGGGGCTTGATGGGGAGGGTCAAGCAGCGTTTACTCCCTGCCTTTGGCAGCGGTCTCCATGGAAACTAGCAAGTGAATGGGGGTTGAGCGTGTTTGGCAAAGGCTGTTTTCATGCCATGTTTGATGTGCACCGGGGCGCTAGAGGCGGGGCGGTGGGGTGGGGTGTGGAGGGAAGCGTGATTCTCCTTCATGTGCACAGCCTCTGTCTGACATTTAAAAAGGGGTCTTCGTCTGGCCTTGAAGACTGCATAACAGTAGTGTTGATTTGCTTCTATTCCCGACAGACATTTTTTCTTCTGCACAGAAGACGGTTTTAAACAAACCGCAACATTACCTATGAATTGGTATTAAAGATATCCCGAAACCGTGGGGAATAGGTACAGGTACTGTTGGTACTATCTCCTTTTGGGTGTGTTGCACAACCCCGTAAGCATTGCCACTTTCATTCCATCGTCATTTGAATGTGACCAATAAAGCTGTTGAATCTTGATTGAATAGACACGTGAGCCAAGCGACTCCCAGTGATTTCAGATGGCCTTTTGGACATCGGGTTTCAGACCCGGAACCTTTCGGTTCGGGGGGGAAGGGGGGGGGGTTGAACATACTTCTCTGTGGCCTCCAGCTGAGCAGCCACGTCCCCTGTGGTGTAATCCACCACCTCGTCCGCTCCCAGGCCTCTCACCAGCCCCTCTGCGTTCCCAGCGCAGGTCACCGTGACATGGGCCCCCCAAGCCTTGAGGAGCTACCAGGGATCAAAAAGCACCACACACACACACACACACACAGGCAGTATGAGGTACGTGGTGGTGGAGCGGGAGGAGATCATGTCCAGGTAGTGAGGGTCACCTGGATGGAGAAGGTCCCAACGCCCCCAGATCCTCCGGTGATCAGAACCCTTTGGGGGGGAAGAGAAACGGGAGAGAGAGACACACACAAGAGAGAGAGAGAGAGAGAGAGAGAGAGAGAGAGAGAGAGAATCAGCACACAAGGAAAACAAAAGACATTTAGCAATTCATCCACTAGTGAGAGAAAAACACCCAAGCAAAAGAAACCAGCAATAAATGTAATAACAAATAATAGTGTTGCTAATATTTTCCACAACACAACACTTCCACAGTAATTGTATCAGTGTGTTAATGTAGGAGATGGCTGTAGTGAGGCATAATCCATGAGACAATAGAGAATGGAAGGGCGCGCAAGTCATGTGGACGGATGAAAGGAAGCTATTAGGGTGTGTGGCAACGGCATGACCCGACAATACCTGCCTTTTATCAGAACAGTTGTCCCTGCATAGGCCGGCGGCATTGACCAGGGCAGACAGAGCTGTTGTGGCGACGTAAGGGACGGAGGCGGCTTCTGTGTGACTCAGCGATTTTGGTTTGTGGGAGACCTGGCAACCACACAAACATACACACACAAACACACACACGCACACACACAGTGTATTGTTTTAGCATTGTTTAGACGCTCTCATTCAGTTAATTTGATGACAGCAAGCTGAAGGCTGCCAAATAAACAAAGCACCCTGCAAACCCAAAACATAAAAAATAAAAGCTTATTCCGTCTGCCTAATTGCTGCCTCTGTTGCTCACACAAGCAGATGGACTTAATCCCAATTACTGCCTTCACGGATTACATAACCGGACATGCCCCTTCCAAACTTTTATTCTGCATGTTTCCAATGTCCATGAGGCCTTTACCAACACAACTTCTCTCAATTTGGTTCGAATCCTCGCTAAATGGAGGAGATGCCCTTTATGTAGTGTTGTGTCTAATCAACCTACGTTGGATCAATAATGAATAGTTAACAGGTTCATCATTCAGTGCGTTTAAATGACACTCAAGAAAATCTAATTATTGCGTTTGTCCGACTATGATTGGATTATTAAGATGCATGTATACACCTTAGTCGGATTAAAATCGTATCAAATTGGTTTTTCATAGTCGAATTAAGTGTGCATGTTTACGGTCAATCGAATTGGAATTTGTGTTCTGCGCATGCTGGAGATCTTTTCCAGGGGCCGTGAGCCGGAAGTAGAAGGAGACAGTAGTCGTGTTGATCGTATCACCGTCGGAAAAAACGATTTAATTAAAAAGGTGGCACAGAAGATGGACTGCCAATGTAGTTACCCCCTATAAGAAATGTATCATCATCAACATGCATTCAGTACACACTATGCTTCGATTTCACCCAGGGCTTAAAAGTACATTTAGAAATTCTGGTCATCAACAAGGTTGTAAGTAGTAACTCCGGGTTGTCAAATCAGTCTTCCGACGTGTTTACCATCTTTATTCATTCATTGCGCCGTGGCCGAACTGACGGGGATATTCTCTGATATTATGAATCTTAAAGACTGCGTCAGGTTCTCCGACTCTCTGGTACTTCCACAACAAGTAAAGACTCGTAGTGGGAGTTATCTCGGCCATGGTGGAGAAGGAATTGGGGGAAAGGAACTTTAGCTTTGACTCTCTGAAGTCCAGATTGAACTGCGACATGGAGGAGAAAGGGACTGTTGCTGTATGCAGACTCCCGCCGGAGGAGTCTGCATACGACGAGAGGTCGGAACAATGGAGTGTCTGAGAAATTACATGGACTTGAAGTGAACTTACTGAAAACATCTTTCTCTCAGTGCCACCTATCGTACCGGGGTATGACATGCTTCAGCCAATTAATCGATTTTCACCCCGCCATGTATAATTGGACAATTGCAGTTGTCCAATTGAGGACCATAGTCCAACTGCGAGCACAGAGTCGCACAGTCGGGATTGCGCAGCCGCAACTATGTAAATGTGTTCCGCGGAGGGCTCCCTCCTCGTTTTAATACGGCAGCTCGTAATAGGCCCCCTGATCGTCTTAGGCCCTGGGGCTTCAGCCCAGGTAAGCCCGTGCTTCAGCCCAGGTAAGGCGGCTTTGCATGTAAACATACTGAGTGGCTCGATAAGATGCCAATGTGAATTAAAATACCTCCAGAGTAACGAGTGTTAAGAGACACAGACCATAAGATGGCGGTGGAGTGTGAACTGTAGATGGTGTAACATTTAAAGCCTCATACCTCGTACTCGGTGAGGGTCAGGTACTGGGCCAGACTGCCCTGCTTCCAGGGGGGAACCGCCGCCCAGACCTGGAACACACCGGGGACGTCTTTACACAGTCTTATGCCTCGCTATGGGCTGCACAATTATGACAATGATAAATGAGATAATCAAGTGATTTTTTTTTCAACCGCTTAATGTATATATACAACAATATTAATATTAAAGCAATTTCTGAGTTGTAATGGTTTGAAATTGATTTTATTGTAATGTACAAATTCAGATATATTTAGGTTTTTAAAAACATACTTTTTCATTTAGGGCTAAATTAATTGTGACCATTCATGAGCAGCTAATTGCAGAGCTAAGTGCCAAATCAATTAAAATGTTTGATTAGGATTGATAGGCCACTCATTGTGCAGCTCTACTTGCTAGTGCTTAACTAACAAACTAGCTACTTAAGTATCCATCTTAAGCATGTTGAATACAATACAACGTTTGTATTCGTTTGTATAAATAGAAATAGCTTTCATATAAAGACATAATTTATGCAAAGTTCAGGCTGATATTAATAAAGAAAAAGGTATAGCCCAGGGCTGGAGTGAGATATTGACGCCATGGGCATAATCACGTGTACACACACACACACACACACTTAATCACGTGCACATATTTAAACTAATTTCACCATCAGGGTTTGAAATAGTATGCATGTGGTGGGAGCTAGGGTCTGAGATTTAAGGGTATAGGCTGACCACGCCAACGCAGATTACTTCCTCCCAGAGAAATACTGAAAATTGTACAATATTAGACATACACTAACCCTATAAAGGGCACACAGGTTTGTTCAGTAATGAAAGTCAAAGACGTGTTGCTTCCAATATCCAAAGCTTGCCTGAACACCTTCTTTGCTCCCGGCTGTGAACTTGAACAGCTGTCCAATCAGCACGGAGATCAATATTGCGCACCAATCAGGGAATAAATTACGAGACAGCTCCAGGGAAACACCAAATTAATTGAATAACTATTATTATTATTATTAGTTATTATTATATTATTATTTACACTAGTTATTTAAATACTCAGATATCTTCCAGAGTCAAAGACTGCTTTGTTTTACCAATACGTTGGCCTGTTCTGCTGCTTTCAACGTGTTTTGGGGTGAGACTTGTTTGTTTGTTGCTATAATTAAGCTTTTGACCTTTACCTCATCACCTGGAGCAAAATGTGTGACCTGGGAGCCGCATTCCACCACTACACCAGAAACATCACGGCCCAGGATCAACGGGAACTCAGTGTCATTCTGCATCACAGACATGGGGTCACGTCTCAACTTCAACAGTGTCGCTCCATAACCACCTGAAATCAAGACACAGGTAAACTACTATACTGAACATCTAGGTATCTATCAATCAATAAACAGTCCACACATAATGAGGAACATGTCCTTTTAATTTAAGGATATAGCCTGACTACGCCCACGCCAGGGAACTCCTCCCCCAAAAAAGACATTGTGCAATGAGGAACTTAGAGGAAGATGTAAAAGTTCCTCAAGGGTGTCACTTACCCCTCATCGAGATGTCAAGGGGGTTGAGGCTGGCAGCTTCAACTTTAATCAGCACTTCGCTGGCTAGGTTTATAGTGGGCATCATGATTTCATCACTAACCCTTAGGACCTCATTCGTACCGTATTGGTCAATAACCCATGCAGACATGCTGCTATGTCTTCTGAGTGACCCATTCAGATTTCTTCTGCACCACACACTGAACGATGCTGAAACTTTGGTCGAGCTTGGTGCTTTCGTGTAGAAGAAAGTGCCAAGCCTAGTGGACGACAATGCTCTGAGAGAAGCCATCTCCGTGGCTGTTAGGTGGCTGACAGTGAAATTCTACAAATGAACTAATTATGCAACTGTATGTAACGTTAGCGTGTCAAGGTTGACAGCACTGCGTGTTATGAGAACGTTTTTAGGATAAATGAAAATAAAAGGTGTACGTCTTGAACGCCATTTGAAACCGTTTAACGTAAAACGCATGGAATAAAGGAAATAGTGCTGTCTTTGGTAAGAAATCTGTTTCTTATCTTACAACCTTCCGCAGTTCCTCTGATAGCTACCGTGCTAGCTCCATTGTTTTGACACTATGACCCACCTTGAACCCGCAGAGAGCCAATAGGAACGCGCTCCCTGCATAGCCTGTCCAATCAGACAAGATCCGAAAACGATATAATAGGCCTCTGAAGAATAAGTCCCGCCTCCGGGGCTCCGGTTCCCTCGGTCTAATGTCTATGGGAAATAACATGGGGTTTATGAATGATCGTACATAATATCCTTCTTTATATGTATATAACCAACCCATTTTCCATAGACATTTGACCGAGGGAACCGGAGCCTCGGAGACGGGACTTATTCATCAGAGGTCTATATATCTACATGGATGTATTATAATAAGTATTCAAATAACTGTAAATAAATAATAATAATAATAATAATAATAATAATAATAATAATAATAATATGTTGTTGTTGTTGTTATCATAGCAGCAGCAAAAAAACAGCTACTTGTAAATAAATGTATTGTGTATCATAGCATTACTGTTCCCTATAACTTATATAATTATGTATATAAAAAAGTAATATATAATTCATATTTATTTATAAAGTCTAGTTTAGCTGCCAACAGACCAATCCATTCCTGAAAGATGCCCGGCTGCCCAGTCGTCTCTTGGCACCAAACCTGAATAGCATTTCCTGTCCAGCGTGACAGTGAGATTAAATCCGGGACAGTGCTGGAGACAGACACAGACAGGCTGGACGAAGAGAAATGGAAGAAAAAAACTAGAGGGCAAGAAAGTAAGTATGCTGGCATAGACACAATAAGAGAGAGAGGTCGAGAGAGAGGAAGGACAAAAACATAGATATTACAATGGGAAAAGAGGGGAAGACAAGAGAAAGTGAACACAGGATAATGCTGATTCATAATGGCACCAGCATGGAACCAACACACAGCGGCACCCCTCTGATCATAGTTATGTTCAAATGGCTCCCATGGGCCCGGGGACCCACTGAGTCTCACCCTGCCTCATTAGACCCGGTCAGGGTGTTTCTGGGTGCTGCCACCCCTGTTGTTATAATAACCCAGGGCAGCTTGTGCTCTCAGACCTGCTCAACACAGGTATGGAAGGGGTGTGGGGAGACTAGATCAGCCAAGAGATTCCTGTGGCTCCGTAGGTCTGGCATGATGCTCTGGGTTCATGTAGAGACAGGTCGATGTAGCCATTGATCAGATAGCACTATGAGATCAATTGTCATGCAGCAGACCCACCTGCTGCTGCCAGGCTATCGGCTGTCCGGTGAGGGTGGTTCCAAGGATATCACACCCAAAAATTCATCTCTCTCTCTTTCTCTCACTTTCTTTTTCGCTCTCTCCTGTGTGCTCTGCTTTCTTATCCTTACTTTCAACGGTCAAACAATCTTTTGAGGGTATGGAGGCTATCAACGCCCCTACACACAACTAGCTCAATCAATCAATCAATCTATATATCCATCTATCCATCTATCTATCTATCTATCTATCTATCTATCTATCTATCTATCTATCTATCTATCTATCTATCTATCTATCTATCTATCTATCTATCCAATTCGTCTCTTTGTTCTGTTATTATTCATTCTTATTCTTATTTGTATTCCTGCACTACTTAATTATCCTTCCCCTGCCA
>OMLJ01061114.1:0-16996 GCA_900302595.1 Gadiculus argenteus | reverse complement strand
GTCTGGACAGCCGCATGCAACCAATTCGTAATAAAAGCTGATTACTTTCCAGGTCGCCTCAATACCATTGCTGACACTCGTTTTCTATTTCAGAAATTCAGGACATTAGCCCCAGAAGCAGATCCAGAACCTACCACAGTACCTCCCTATTCAGAAACAATCTTCCTGTAACTGTCTCGTTTTCTATTTTCAGAAATTCAGGACATTAGCCCCAGAAGCGGATCCAGAACCGACCCCAGTACCTCCCTATTCAGAAACAATCTTCCTGTAACTGTCTCGTTTTCTATTTTCAGAAATTCAGGACATTAGCTCCAGAAGCGGATCCAGAACAAACTTGTCTTGTATGTGGTGTGCTGCTGCCCCCGTGAGGCTATGTACAGTTGTTATAGCTTTGTGTTTCTGGTATATCACTAACCCCTAGTGGCCATGTGTGGTCATTGCAGCTCAGTAGCCCCCCCCTTGTGGCTATTCGTAGCTATTGTAGCTCCAGATATGCGAAGATACTTAACTCTAGTTAACTACATCGATTATCGCTGCTCCGTTGCATCTCTGGACATTAATTGCTATGTTTGTTCTTGCATATTTTGGGTTGCTTAGATGCAGCGAATTCACCACTCCAGGATTTAAAATCTAACCCTCAGAGAGCAGGGAGTCACCTGATCGTACGTGGTCTGCTACGTAAGCTATGTTCAGTTGCTACAGCTTCGTGTTTCTGGTATAGCACTGACCTAGTGGCTATGTGTGGTTATTGCAGTTCAGTAACCCCCCTTGTGGCTACTTGTGGCCATTGTAGCTCCAGATATGCTAAGATACCAACAACTCTAACAACTCTAGCTAACTACATCGTTTATTGCTGCTCCGTTGCGTCTCTGGATCGGACGACGGCCGACCAGCCACCCGTTCTTGGTCACATCAAGCTCTGGCCTACTAATGCATTGGCACAGGGTCCCTGTCCAGGGGTCCTTGCATTACTGGCATGTTGGGGTGCTAAGAGATCTCGCTCAGGAACTACCAGCGTAGTCGTCTTGGTGAGATCAGGCAGAGCTTCATGACCCCGGCCAGCGACATTGCCACACATGCTAAATCAATAAATTATACCCACGCTGGTCGGCCAATTTTATTCAACTCATCTCATCTTCTGTCATATGGGATCTTGCCTACGACCTACCATGTTAAGGTAGGTAAGATCTCTTGCTGGCGAGCTCCGGCCTATGTCCTACTGCGTTGGGGTAGGCTTGAGCTTGCGTTAGTTCTGGCGACCTCTTGTCTATGTCCTGCCGCGTTAGGGTGGACGGGAGCTCTCGTTAGTTTTGGTGATCTCTTGTCCATGTCCTGCCGCGTTGGGGTGGACGGGAGCTCTCGTTAGTTTTTGGTGATCTCTTGTCTATGTCCTACCGCGTTAGGGTGGACAAGAGAGCTTGTTGGTTTCGTGGCAAATTTCGGATAGCGATCTCTTGAACCTGTGTTTTCTCTTTCTCCCTCCATTATCCAGGACTAACTACATCCAGGGGACCAAGATGCTCGGAGCCTACTTCCACGAGGTTTTCCTGCTGGAATAAATGGAATAAAACAACATGGCAATCAAATATCAACTCACCTGTTGACTATGTATCTTCAGTATCTTCAGCTTCAGTATTACGCATTATTACACAACACGCAAGATATGGAGTGCAAATATGGGTTTTTCGAGTGCAAATATACAGCGATATTACACTGTTCATTGATTGAACAGCTGTATCAGCGCTCGTAGTTATAGACACTTGTTGACAGTTGAACACGGCCGAATAAATGGTGGAAAACTCATTCTTTACTTGTCATATAATAAACAATTTATTACACAGGTAGTCGTTTAGTACTACCTACACCAGCGCCTTACAATAGTCTATTTTTCCCTTTGTATGAATTGGTGAAATCCTTCATATTGTTTCATACTTATAATATATCTATTGATATCTAGAAGCAAAGAGGACACATTAATCAAGCAAACACAAACCAGTTATTTGTGCCTTCTGTGACAACAAAGGGACTGAAGCCAACACTTAATACTTTCATAATTTAGTTTGGGTGTGTTAAAGCAGTAGGACACTAAGACTAAGGAGTAGATTATCATGCAGTGATCTCATTGGGCTGGAGATACATTTTACCACCCTGAATATGATAACTGCATCGGGGCTAAACCACCTTGTGATACAACTTGCAGTCAGCTTGACATGACACCCGCCGGCACATAGAGGGCGCTATTTACTGACCATTCAGCTCGTTCTTGTTCGTGGGGCTTTGTAAATAGTGTACAATTTACCTACATCATCCATCAGCCTGGCTTCAAGAACTGGTAGCGCAAAGCATCACAAAATAAAAGGAGAGTCTCTATCCTGTGTTGAGAGACTTGTCTTCCCCATGGTTTCTTAGCCCTCGATCAGGCTACAGCTGGACCCGCCGTCACACCGGATCACGTGGACAGCTGAGGTGGAAGTTTAATGTGGAAGATCAGTTTCTTCAGCTCACTTAACGTTCATCAACTAAGTTACACCGGGGGAACCAAAACCAGAACTACCTAACCTGCACCTCATTCAAGTAAGTTTCCTGCCGACCATATCTGACAAACATTACGATAGATATGTAGGGAGATATTCACCCCCCTCCAAAAAAAAAAGTTTAAACGAATAAAGTACCAAAAAACAACATTCTAATATTGACTGGCCTGCCTCCTGTTTAGACCTTAGACCTCGTGTTACATCAGACCAGACTGCCACTATAAGCTGCTGTTGTCAGCAGGGTGAGGAAGGTGTGGCCTGCCAGGCTCAGTCATCCTCACTATAAGAAGGGAACCGTGGATCGAGTCAGTCGCCCTTTACTCCTGACTTCTCTTGAACTCCACAGCTCTCCTAGTTGCCGACACGATGGCCCATCTCACATCCCTTTTTAAATACTTGGACGAACACCAGGATCTATATGTTGAGGTGAGCGATTGGACCTTCTTCATCCTCAATTGTGCAATCGGTGTCGTTTAGTTTTGTGTTGGATATTCTATTCATGAATGTTCGGTAAAGCAAATGAATGAATTGCATTTTGTTTTGTTCTTCCCAAGCGCCTGGCGGAATGGGTGGCTGTCCAGAGCGTGTCTGCCTGGCCGGAGAAGCGTGGGGAGATCAAGAAGATGATGGAGATGGCAGCCAAAGACATCGAGAGACTGGGGGGCACAGTAGAGATGGTGGACATCGGCAAACAGAAGGTGAGCCATATGTAATTTCACCTCTTAACTACACCTGGTGTTTGTGTTGTGTGGATTTAATAGGCCTGCCCATAGTCAAACATCTGTTGATAAATAACCTGGGTCATGTTTCGTTTGGACGAGGTGTAAGATGTATAAGATACATTTGCATATTAAACATCAATGTGCAAATTGATGTTTGCTTTATGAAGTGTTCTTGCAGCTATTAAGAGATAGTTGCATTGTGTTTTTATAAAGTACCTATAATACATTTAGCCTATTAACCCTTATGTTTATAATGTGTTTGTCCCTGTCCAGCTCCCGTCCGGGGAGGAGATCCCCCTGCCCCCAATTGTCCTGGGCCAGCTTGGTTCTGACCCGGCCAAGAAGACCGTTTGTATCTACGGTCACCTGGACGTCCAGCCGGCCAACCTGGAAGATGGCTGGGACACAAAGCCCTTCACGCTGGTGGAGAAAGACGGTCAGCACCTATTTATTCCTATTTTTTTGAAGCCGAGGGTTAAATTTAGGATGGTTGGTTAGTTATGTAGTTAAAACATCAGTCTGTTCTGAGCATTGTTGGTATGTAGTTGGACGAGTTTGGGTGGAATTGTGGCCCAGCTGCTGATTTGTTGGTTTTATATTTATACACCAACAAGCCTGTTTTTCGCAGTTCAAAGAAGAAATATTTCCTCCGTAGTTCCCGGTAATAAATGCATGGTTGTTTTTGTACCATAGGATTCAGCATGTGTTGTCTCCTTTGGAGATATTTAACCCAGCTAGATAGGAGCGTGATTATTGGAGACCTGCTCAAAGTCCATCTGCAATACCTCATATCTCCTACTTCAGGCAAAGCCAGGTGGATAACTACTATACATTTGGAAATCAGGGTTGTTGTTTAAAGATCCCTTAGTTCTTTAATGCACGTAAATGACTGATTCAGAAATTGTATTCTGGTCAGAGAAACTGAAACTCAAATAATGGATTTCATGTTGCATAACCATCGACATTCCCTTTGCAACTCCTTGCCATATTTTGTACTTTGCGCACTTGTGAACCTGTGACTCATCACTCCAGCATGATCAAATGGATTAGATTTTTATACTCGTAGTCAATGTGAATTTTATCACGCACATTGCAGCGCTAACCGACCTCTAACTCCCTTTTCTTTAATCCAATGATTCAGTGCTAGTGGTCATCACAAGGGCCTCAATAGTATCTCAATGTCGGTGACGCCTACAATCCTAACTCGCTTTCCCTACTATTTTATTATCTGGTGGGTCAGCTGATGGACATTGCCACATTATAGTGGTGTGATTATTTTCAGATGACTCAACATTATCCTTACTATCTTCCTTTTTTATTTTTATGAGGAAGTCTGTAGCATGTGAAAGGACTTTTAAAGACGAATCACACGCACAGTCCAGGCTCTTTTCCACTAGACAGTAGTGTTTCAGTTCCTTTGCCTCTTTATTACTTGTAACAGTTATGGGTTTGGACACATTTTTGGTATACCAACCCTTCCTTCCTGTCAGCTGGACTGTCTCCCTTCCTCCCTCCTAACCAGTTATGGTTGCTGTGGTAATGGGGCATGTGAAGCAGTCAAGGTGACCCTTTCGCAGCTTCTTCAGGCCATCTGTGAATCCCACCAACTGTCAAGTGAATGAAAGGGTAATCTATGTAATTATAGTAACCTGATGTGTATATTTTGTACCTCTTGCCAATAGGCAAGCTCTTCGGAAGAGGGTCCACAGATGACAAGGGTCCCGTGCTGGCCTGGTTCAACTGCATCGAGGCACACCAGAAGCTCCAGCAGGTATGGATGTTATATGCTGCGCTGTTATGGTTCTCCTTGGGCACATATCCTGATTTCTAGGAAGTATCTAACTTTGTGGCCATTTTATTTGTCGTTATGCAAGTTAGTGCCTTTTCCCTCTTAAAAAGAAATACTAAACCGAGATATGACTATTGCATGGGACTAGACACCTTTTAGTGTTATTGTTAATCAATCTTACTTTAGCAAATGATTTTGTGTATATATTTCAATACAAATGAATTGGAGTGAAAGGGGTATAACTCTAAATTCTGGTGAAGCTATAGTATAGTTTATAGCAAAAATTATATTGGCCTAATATAATATGATGAATATGACTCTTTATCTTTGGGTATGATACGATTATTATTATCATATTAGCTGAACTTTATACAGCTCTGACAGTCTAATCCTGCCCATGTGAGCATGAGTGCCAATAGCTCATAACATTCACCAGTTCAGGGGTTCAGACCAATATCATCCCACTGCAGACACTAAATGGGCGTTCTTGTGTGGTGGGGGTTCTCGTTTACGCAGACTGGAACGCCCCCTTCTTCGTCGCCTTTCTTGCTGAACTGTAACTCACAGGTAGCATATAACTAACATTAGCCAGCTAAGCCATCTACAGAACGTTAGGGTTAGGGTTACGGTTAGGGTTACGGTTAGGGTTACGGTTAGGGTTAGTGTTACGGTTAGGGTTGTGAAACTCAGTGTGATTGGTCGATGAAACTCTACCAGGAACGCCCAATGGGTGTTCTTGTGTCATGACAGAAACGCTCAAACCTGCAGCTGGACCCTTCTCTGTTCAGACTGACCCACAAACAAATGTGTCACATCCTTCCCCTCCCCCACTCCTCTTCTCATGTCCTGCCCTGTCAGGGGTTCCTAACGTTGAAAAACCCACTTCCTTTCTGTTGACACTCACTAAAGAATCCTTTTATTCATCAGATTACCGGTACAACACAGGGTAGATCTTACCAATGTAGTCGGTATAAAGCAAACGATAAACAGTAAAAAATATAAAAGTAATAACAAGCATACCGTAATATTAAAAACTTGAACCTGATTCTTCTGGAAACAGGACCTTCCCATCAACATCAAGTTCTGCTTTGAGGGGATGGAGGAGTCCGGCTCCGAGGGTTTGGATGAGCTCATCTTCGCCCGCAAGGACACCTTCCTGAAGGACGTGGACTACGTGTGCATCTCAGACAACTACTGGCTGGGCAAGACCAAGCCCTGCATCACCTACGGCCTGCGAGGCATCTGCTACTTCTTCATGGAGGTTAACTCTCACTTTCACTTCTGGTTGCTGATTTGTGTTGATCTGCTTTGCACTTTTGCATTGACTTGCGTTGAGATTTAACCATGAAGCACCCAAAGGAATGACGCCAACTTTCTCTCTCCTTCCTATAGCTATATTAGTGTTTCTCCAATTCTTATTGTATATCTTTGATTGTCCCCGGCCCTACTTAATAATAGCTTAGTTACTAGCTTTGGATTAAAGTGTCTGCTGAATGTTAACATAACATGTAGTAGGGCAATGTATATGTGTTTCTGGACCAATGTGGTCCAGCCTTCTTTTAAAAAGAAATGTAAATGTAGAATTTGAGTCCAATTAAAAACAACACTGGTTAAGAACAGCAATGGAATACAAAAAACTGTATTATTATATCTTTCTTCACACTAGGTGGAGTGTGGCGATAAGGACCTTCACTCTGGCGTGTTTGGCGGCTCTGTTCATGAAGCCATGACCGATCTCATCACACTCATGGGTGAGTTCAAATATGTATTTATGTACAAACCTATAAAACGTAACTCACCCTTGGTTGCTTTATATTAAAGCTTCTGCTAAATGATAGTTGATAGTGCAGGTTTTATAATACCATATGTCACACTTTCCCCAATGTAGCTTTGACTCAGCCAAAATTAGCTTCTTATGTGATGGGGGGATTAACCAAACCTGGCAACCCATACATTATTGCAACATTTCTTCAATAAGTCTTTATTCAGGGATGCCTATAAGTAGCTTGCAGGCATTGGGGGTTTAAAAAAAATGGGACATGGTATTGCTATGACAAGAAAATGTTCTTACTATGTGACACCCTCAGTCAGGAATCAGGTGATTCAGGCTCTTGTTCTCTCTCACTTAAGGTACTGTATGGTTGTGTGGTCCAGCGCCGCAGTAAAACATATTAAAAAACTTGAGGCTAAAGTAACATCTAGTCTTGTAATGTTTACCCAAAATACCGTTGATGATAGGAAACCCGATTATTATTTTTTTCAGAACAGCTGGTTCAGACAGGCTCAAGTCATATGACTAGACAAACCAACTGAACAAGGCAGTCATTTACAGAGCCGTCAGCCAGTGGAATTCCTTATCCATTAGCATAAGGCAAACATCAAGGGCAAATATAAACCCACAAAAAAAACACAAATCATCATGTATTGCATTTGTACAATGAATTGAAGTGTTGTATATACAGTGTTTCTAACTTTTGTGATATTGATTTTTGTTTTTGTACTGTATGTATGTTTATATGTCTGTATTGTTTTTGTTTTATGTGGACCCCAGGAAGATTAGCGACAACAGCTGTGGAAGCTAATGGGGATCTTTTAGAAAAAAATACAATAAAAATAAAACCCAGAACATTTCCATGCCGTGAGACGCCCTAATCAACCACATTATGACGATAGTAACCAAGCCTCTCCCTATGTTTATAATGTGTCCACCCAGGCTCCCTGGTGGACAAGAAGGGGAGGATCCAGGTGCCAGGTATGTACGACAACGTGGCTGAAGTCACAGAGGAGGAGCGGCAGCTGTACGAGAAGATCGAGTTCGACCTGGGAGAGTACTGCAAGGACGTGGGCGTCTGTAAGCTGCTGCACTCCACCAAGGCAAGCAGGGCTGTGCATTGGAATTGGGGGTCAGAATATGAATCCGAAATGGAATTGGATCATATATTTAAGTATTTACATATTTAAGTATTCACAAGTATTTGTACACATATACAGGTGACTTCACAGGCTAGGATGGCGTGATACTGGTCTGGTTTGTCTAAATATCTTAATATAATTATATATAATATTTGTATTATTTCATATAGGAGGAAATCCTCATGCACCGCTGGAGGTATCCATCTCTCTCTCTCCACGGCATCGAGGGGGCGTTCTCCGATGGAGGGGCCAAGACGGTTATTCCCAGGAAAGTCATTGGAAAATTCTCCATCCGACTTGTCCCTGACATGGACCCCAAAGTTGTGGAGAAACAGGTAGCTAACCATGAGTCTAACCTGTTATACTATGCTACATGTCATTTCCTCCCTCTCATCTTCACTCTCCTGTCCATAAAGGCACACAAGCCTATTTTTTAAGACTAAATAAAATAAAATAAATTAAAAATCGAACTAAAACGGACACAGAAAATGTTTGCAGGTAATATTGATTATGCAATGTTTTCAACGGATGGAGACTTCACTTTTATTATTGATCAGGTCAGCTAATTTGCATTAGCCATTTTAGCACTTCTTCATTGTACTTCTTCATCTTGTCCTGTCCAGGTGGTAGAGTACATGCAGAAGAAGTTCTCTGAGCTGGGGAGTCCCAACAAGATGACGGTTAGCATGGGACACGGTGCCAAGGCATGGGTCTCCGACTTCAACCACCCTCACTACATGGCCGGTCGCAAGGCTATGAAGACAGGTATACGTATACTATAATGTATACTAAATCTCCCTCAACCATCTTTATTTTATACTTTTTATGCATTACTATATTACTATTACTGTAATTCAGTTTTTCTTCCTCTATGAATTGTATGATGTTTTGACGTCCTATCTATGTAAAAGGGTCTTGATTTTCTAATTTGAAATATCCACTCAAACGAACAACCGGGGCCCTCATTTTATGGAATATGCAGAAAGTAATACAGTTGGGAGTGACCTTGTGGCCATTTTGTTTTCTCTTCCCTCAGTCTTTGGCGTGGAGCCGGACCTGACCCGGGAGGGCGGCAGCATCCCGGTCACGCTGACCTTCCAGGAGGCCACAGGACGCAATGTCATGCTGCTCCCCCTCGGGTCCTCAGACGACGGGGCCCACTCTCAGAACGAGAAGCTGAACAGGTACGCTGAGAGATTTGTTTCAAACATTGCTGTTTTTATGCCCTAAGGCACGCCCTACCTACTCCTTAATGACCTAATATCTCAAATAAAACTCACTATAAGACACTCGATTGATGCCTGCTAAATGACAAAACAACAATCGAATTACCATCTACAGTGAATATGTCCTAACCGACTAAAAGTGACATAGTTATTAGGTTTGCTCTGAGGTGAAGAGACTATAATGCCCCCCATGGCATGGTAGAGGCATGGATAACATTATATATTATCCTGTGTTTTCTCTTTCTCCCTCCATTATCTAGGACTAACTACATCCAGGGGACCAAGATGCTGGGAGCCTACTTCCATGAGGTTTCCCTGCTGGAATAAATGGAATAAAACAACACGGCAATCAAATATCAACTCACCTGTTGACTATGTATCATGGACCCTTCTGCCAGCTCACCTACACACCCTGGGGCTTCAGTATTACAGTATTGAATGTTCTTTACTAGCTACACCAGCGTCTTACAATAAAGCCTAAACTTTTCCTTTGTATGAATGATTGGTGAATCTTGTGTTGTTATTTTTTATAATACTTATTATATATATGGTCTACCTGAAGAAATGCCAGCAGAGAAGCCAATTGTATTGATCAAACAAAAACAAGCATTTGTTAAAAAGGGACCTGTAGCCTTTACTCTAATACTTTAATATACAGTAGGCCTATATATTTTATTAGTAACCGATTGAAGCCACGAATCCTACTGACCACACTCGGTATTCAAACACTTTTCTAGATAGCCTATTCTATTCATTAAGCAAATCTCAGTGAATAACGGGATGTTTAAGAAAGTGTATATACTTTGGCATATAGACATTAAATGCCTTGCACTGCTCAGTTATCGTATTATACCATAGATATACCCAAGATAAATAGGTCTCTACACGGCGTAGTGCCTGAAAGCTAACACAGCTCAGCTCAGCTTAGCGCAGCCGGAGACGACGCAGAGGCTCTCCGACAGGCTCCGGCTACGGAGAGGGGTGTCCGTAGCCTACGTACAGCACTTTACGCAGGAGTATAAATCAGGCTTAAGTCAATTTAATATATTTACAACATACCTTTCTGAACAATGATAGGGTTATTCTACTCTCTGACCCTAGTAAAATTTTTCACTATATGATCCAGATCATACTGTTATTTTTCTAGTAATACATTTTATTTGTTCAGGTCATATTTAGAAAATGCCATATGTCATAGTATACACTTATCTAGTTCGTTTAAGCTTTATATACATTTATTATGTACATTTCTGTCGGAAACCAAATGTGTGTAATGTGAAGAATAAATATAGTGGTCCGGAAAGGAGGTTACTTGGCCGGACGTGGCAACCCGGCCGTCATTCTAAGCGCGCGAAACAAAAATCCACACACCACGGAAACACCAGTCACATCACGGCTGTGTTTACATACTAAAATAGATAGAAATAGCTGTTTTATTCAATAAAATAGCCCTTCGCGTTCGTAAATGTAAACGATAACGATTTGCTGCAAGCTATCGATCCTTGATAAGAACAAACTTCGACTATTGTGCAAATGAATGACTCCGGTGCGGCTGGGAATTTAAAGTTAGCTCAATGATAGGAATTCAGCCGATCTGAGAGTTAAGTATATAACAGGACCTCGCAGGCATGGATCGGTATAATGATGTGAAGGTGCTTCTAAAGAAATGGGAGCAGTCGTTTGTCCAACAACAACAAAGGAAACCCAACAAGGTGATGAATGTGTATATGCTGTCATCAGAGACAGCAACATCAACTACTATACTGTATGTGCTTGTGATTAAGACTATTCCCTGTTTAAGTTCTCACATTCGAGTGTCTCTGTTAATAAAACGATGTTCTCTTCTCTTACAGGAGGACATTGACAATGCCCCCGAAGATACAAAAAGTGAGTTTGTATTTTCGGGTTATCTTTTCTTTGATGCATACGTGAACCAATGTGAATAGTCCTAGTCCATTACTCAATTTGGTCTGAACATAAGGCGTTTCATGAGCATGAACGTGTGCATTGGTTGTTTGCTTTGCAGACCTCTATAAGGAGTACCGCAGTTTAAAGCAAGCCAAGGAAAACAGCGACTGTCACAGAGACCGCAGTGGACAACACAGCGCTACAGTGGAGGTCAATGTAAATCCAAAGGTAATGTCATCTTTTAAGTGTCTGTGTGTTATAACAACAAGGAAGAATCGTGTTTTCGTTCTGCATTATCAATCATAAATGTAATTTACTGTATCGCTTCCATGGTTACTGCTACATATGAACCATCTACAATGTCTTCATTGGTCATCACTTTAGCCACAGTGGTGGACAGAGAAAGTAGTTCAGTAGGAAGACTGGTGAAATATAGTGTTTGTATTACAGTCTGTTCAGTTTTGTTAAACTGGTCATGCATCCCTTCTGCCTCACAAAAGTGACACAAATAAAACATGGGGGCTAGAACCCCCTGTCTTCATTCCACCTTAGGGAACCCCTCTCCTCCTTGTTTCCCTCCCAGGAATCAGACAGCTGGGGCACCCATCTGAACCGCAGCCAGATGCCGGTCCCCTCCCCCGGCCTCACACCCCAGGAACGGGAGAACCTCCAGGCCTCCGCCCAGTACTACGGCGCCAAGCTGAAGAGCAACCTGGGCACCCTGGGCAAGGTGAGCAAGGTAGTCCAATGGTTAGGGGGTTTGACTCCCAGCTGAAGGCGCTGTGGGTTCAAACACAATTTCCGCTGCCTGACCGGGGATGTCCTTGACAGAAATGCCCTAACCTACTTCAAAAGTGACTGAATTCACTACATCAAATTGTCTGCACAATGACTAATTAGCTGAAAATATAATTCAATAGGGAATATAATAATACATAAACATAACATATAATAACCATTCAGACAATAAGGAAGAATCACAATTTGGCAGTTTGGTAGTGATGGTTAGATTCTAGTTGGTTAAAATTTGACACGTCGGTCTTGTGTTGAGAATCTTGTGTTGGCCTGTTGATGTCAGTTATCAATGTTCTACTAGTTCCTACATCATGGCTGTGCTCCAATAAGTCATAACACACCAAGTGCACTGATACCATTCATGATTCATGACACCTACAATGATCATCACTTTAGCCACAGAGAGAAGTTATGCAAATGTCTTCACATGGTTCAACTGGTAGTGAAAGGCTTTATTCACAAACACCTCCTTTAACTCTGTGTATTCACAAATATATAATTAAATACCCTGTACCCAATTGAATAACAGTACCCACAGTAACAGTACAATCATAAGAAGTACAGTAAGTTAGAATAATATATACAAATAAAATATTATGATAACAGAATAGAAATAACGTGAGTGCAAATTGGATTGGAGTTATCTCATCAGTTATCTCAGAATCAGAATAATGTTGCCTATATGGGGAGATGGGAAGTTGTGAATGTCAAAGCTACATTAAATGTAATGTAACAGTCAGCTATACCGTATATGAAATGTCTAAAAAAAGAACATCATCCATTTTTCTCCTCATCTATCTCTATTGCTTTGCTTGGATCTCCCCAGGAGAGACCTGTCTCAATGAGGAAATCTTTGACTCCTGGACGCACGCCCCTTAAATCCTGGAAAGACAGGCTGACTGAGCAGACAAACAGCCCTGTAACGGGTGCTGCTGCTGCTGCTTCTCCCCTCAGACCGCCCCACCCGGCCCTGGGCAGCCTGGGCAGCCCCTTCAGAAGCCCCTTCGGCAGCCCATTGTCCAGCCCCTTTGCCCCGAGGTAAGTCCATGGAGAGTAATGCGGAAACATGCATGCTAGGTTTGTAATAGTGAAGGCATGCAAATTAACATGCCCTGTAACCTGTTAGACGACAGCGTTGAGAGCATGTTTTTTTAAACTCGAGTTCCTTCATGCTCGCTTCAAATAATCAATGTATTTGTTTGACTGGAAAAAGGGATTTTGCACAACTAAAATCAATCTACAATAGCAGTCCCTTACGATACGATAATACTGTCAGATCCCAGCAGCTCTATTTACGAAAATAAAAATACATACAGTCATCATAACATTACAGCAACAGACAACAACATTTAAGGCCCATCAGCGTGCATTCGGTCTGAGATTTATAATAATAATACATTTTATTTAAAAGTGCCTTTCAAAGTACCCAAGGTCACTGTACAAATGAGATACATATCAGTGGCGGCTGCTGGTCTTTCAAAGAGGGGAAGCTCATTTTAGGTCTACTACATCATATAAATTGTCAATTTAAGTAAATTCTGCTCTGTTCCTTTTCAAGGCGATGCTCTGTGACCCTGTCATACCAGCTAGCTGTCTTTTCCAGTGACTTGACCAGTGTCTTCTCAATAGCCAGCAGAGCTAGGCTGCTTAAAAGGCCATGGCCCATTGTGTTACGGGTGTAGGACTTGAGCCGCTTTAAACAGGTGAAGCTCCTTTCTACACCTGCAGATGTAGCTCAAATTGTTGCCACTAATGAGTTTGTACAGTTTGTAAAGCTGAGGCATTGCACTGTCCAACTCCATGTCTTTAAGGGACACCAAAAAATCACACAGCTTTCCCCTGTCACCCTGATCTGAATACAGGACTTGAAGTTCAGACATCAGGCTCCCTGAATCTAAGTGATGGCCAACTACCAAAACAATATTAAACTCAAGGAAATGTGGGAATTCTGTTAAACTGAAACAAGGATGTGGGAATTCTGTTGAACTGAAACAAGGGATTGTGTGTATACGTGTATGAAATGTAAGATGATAATTGTCAAGCAATTGTGCCAGTCAAATATCAAGAAATAGGTTGCAGTTTGTCTTTTGACTCACTTGCAAAATCCGCAATGGCACTGAGAGCTCTGGCATCATTTTATAGTTCAAAATCGCTGTCAATCAAATGGAAACTCAGTCTTTCCCAGACCCTCCAATCATCACACAGAAGCCCAACGTCCAGGCCAGCCCATTCTCCAGTCACCCCCAGAGACGCCGAGCGTCCGTGGGAGGGACATAATCGCAGCATTATCCAATGACCATCGACTTTTGATGCACTAAAAACAGCTGTTCCATGCAGCCATATTGAAGTGGATGGACGCTGAGCTTCCACAGGCAAATGCGCTGTGATGCTACGGGAATGTATGAGAAGGAAATCGAGCCTGTGATAAGCAGCTGATTCTGAACGAACTCGTCTTCGAGGTGGACGTGTTCTAGCGCATTTTTAGTCAATTAAATATTAAAGGGACATTCCACCAATTTTCACATTAATCTGTATTGAAAGTCGGTCATATTTGTAGTCAAAATGTAACATACATTTCTATTTTGGTGCCTTCTTGTCCAAGAAAAGTCGGTGCTTGTAGCCTCACCAGAGCCTGAACTCTTAACACTTCCTTCTTTTAAATTATGTAAAAATCGTCATATGACATAATTTAGTGTTAGAGGTAAATACAGATATCTCCCATCTCTGGGGAAAATGAGGGAATGATGCATGACCATTCAAAAATATGACTTGGTTTCTAGCAATACAAAGCTTAATGCAAATGGATAGAGTGTCCCTTTAACACAACAGTATATATTTGACCATTTAATTTTTGACATTTTAGGGCATTCTTCGCCACTGATTGCAAAAATCGCCACTGATACATATAGTATATATATAAGTATATACAAAAATACATACAGTCAAACATCAGACAGTCAGAAAGCAAGCGTACAGGGAAAACAAAAGAGGCAGTGCAAGTAGAAATCAGGAGGCGGAAGTGAAAGTTCATTCAGTGCCTGGTTCTAGGATTGACTGGTGAACAAAAGAGTACTTCAGTCTCACCTTTTTGAATGTTGGAACCCTATATCTCTGGTTTGATGGAGACCCCATTGTTGTTAGCCTAGTAACAAAATGTATTCTCCCCCACCTGTACCCAGCAAAAGCATATTTGCGTTTTTGAATTACAATACAGTAATACAAGCTAATTCACACAGTTCTTGTGTTACAATAACTTACATTTAACCTTTGACCTTCCTGGCCTCCCCCCAGGTGCATCAGCAACCCCTTTCTAGGCTCGCCTGCTACAAAGGAGCCTGTAGAACAGTTTGAAGCCCTCAATCCATCATCCCACATGGCACACGATGAGTCCAGAGAGACTGGCCTTGCTAGCACCGTCAGTGTTCAAGGTAGCAGTACTGCAAACAGTATCAGCGGCGGGAAAAGCTACTCCTCTGGTTTAGAGTTCCAATCTCCCCGGCTGCCCCATATGCCTCCTCCCAACAGGACAATGGGAACACCGGCAAAGACTGCGGGATTCTTAGGGAGATTAAACGGGAGTGTGGAATCCACAGGAGGTGTGAACAGTACAGTTGATGCTGCAGAAAGTATGGCGGACCATTTGGCAGTTTGGGATGAAGATGCTCGATCCCCGATGGGCTTCGGGGGGGATCAGCTGGGGGGTTTCCGTGGAGGGGCGGCAGCGGTGGCCGGTCGAGGTAGACCCTCGCTCCTGAGCAGGCTGGGCTCTGTGGACCGCGGCTGGCTGGAGAGGTGCCAGGTGTTTGGGGAGGTGGAGGGAGGAGACAAGCCTGTGGCCGGCAATACGGAGATCCCGCCCCAGAGGAAACCTGAGGCTGCGGAGACTGACGGGAAAGGAGAGATGAGGGAGAGACCGGGAGGAGGAGAGGATGGGAGATATGGAGATGAAATGGAAAACAAGGAAAAGGAAAATAAATCAAAAAAATACGAAAAGGCGGAGATTGGAGACGTGGGGGCGGGAAAGAGAGCGACCCGGGAAATGGTTGAAGTGTCGGAGTGTGCTTCTCATGACGTTGTGGAGGCTAACGCTACCACTAAACCAGCCGCGTACAGCAGTGCTAAAGTCAAAGGGGGGAGGGGCAAGAGGAAGGAGCTGGAGGGAGAAACGGACCAATCAACGGAGGCAGAGACCACAACAGACCAGTTTGGCGAGGAGGTTGCGGTTCAAGGGAAGAAGGCGAGCAAGCGAGGGAGGAAGAGGCAGCGGGAGGAAGAGGAGGGGGGCGAACGCGAGGGGGGGGAGCCGGAGGGGGCACCGACGAAGAAGAAGAGGGGACCCAGAAAGAAGAAGAAGGAGGAGGGTGGTGGAGGAGATGTTGCTGATGGAGGACCCACACCAGTCAAAAAAGAAGGGAAGAGAAAGAAGAGGGTGAAAAAGGGAGAGGAGGACGAGGAGGAGGAAGAAAAGACTAAAAAAACAAAAGCACCAGAAAAGGTAAGGGGTTTGTGTTTGTGTTGGGGGGTGTCTAAAACCAGTACATTGCAGAAGCTGTCTTTATTTGTTGTAGGTGCTTTCCTTTCTACGTACGCTTTCAGTATCCATGTGAATACAAAACACGATCATACCACATGCTGGCGCTGTTTAAACTGTGTGATGCTCCTGGTGGGACAGGATCCCCAGGAGAACCTGATGGGAGAGGTGGATGAGGGGGTCAGAGCCTACAGGGCCTACAAGACCCAGCCGGCCAGGTGAGAGACGGACCCCCACTCTGGGCTCACACATTTATTTTTTGTATGAGCCCAGTTGTACTTTTTTTTTTTTTTTGATCTACTGCTAGAAGTATCATTGTGTAGAACTGCTGGTTTTAAAATGTTTTGGGGGTATTTCAGCAGAGGGAGTAAAATCACAGAAGGGAACTTCATCAAGATCAACCTGAAGAAGAAATCTCACGTCAAAGGCTATGCCCTGAGAGGAGCTGGTCTCCGTAAGCAGGTAGTGTGTGTGTGTGTGGGTGGTGAATAGTGCATTTTCATCATACTTTCCATTCTAATAATGAATTAATTCAGAATAATTTGCTTATTCTCTAGCTTCGAAAATGTATTTTATTA
>OMLJ01061110.1:0-13808 GCA_900302595.1 Gadiculus argenteus | reverse complement strand
ATCCCGACAAAAGCCTTGTGAGGACAGTTCCTCTGCGTCTTTCTAGTAGATCGCACCATTTTTCAACGTCTTCGTTTAATGCATTATGTGTTATGCCTTCTCTCCCATGATGGTCAGCAGCTCTCCAGTGTAAAAACACCAAATGTCTTCTGTCACTATGAGGACATTTTAACTACAATGGTTGAATTAAAATCAGAGGGAGACAGCAAGTGCAGCTCGAAAGCGACCTCCCACACAAGAGCAATGGAATCATTTGATTTTATGATAAGCCTTGTGATAGGGTTGCCTTGTGACGTGGCGTTTGATCTGTACATTTTGGCTGCACACATATCCGTATTTTTGGAATTTTAAATTGCGGCATTCAATGTTGTTGTCGTTGACTTCTAACATGTCTCTGTCTTTGCTGTTTAAATCTAACAGTAGTCTATGAGTAATATATTGACGGTAACCACTGTTACGCCAGCTGGACATTCAGTGGTATTGGATGTGTTTTAATAAAACACATCCAATACCATGGAATGTCCAGCTGGGGACTCCACTGAGGCTAAGGTAATGATGCTCTTAGTGCTCTACGAGTACCCCTGGAGCCCTCACTAGCTATGAGTGTTTTCACAACGTTCGTTACCAACAATGCTTTCGGGAAACGTTCTGAAAACTGTACAATGATCGACGATGAACCACGTAGGCTAACAATGCTTTCGGGAAACGTTCTGAAAACTGTACAATGATCGACGATGAACCACGTAGGCTAACAATGCTTTCGGGAAACAGGGCCCAGAGCTCAAGCTCGTTTACCTTATATTTCTTTTAGAATAAACCACGTGTTCAACATTTACCACCGCCCGAGTCATACCTAGCCCGAGATGACCATACCACAAAGGATCAAAATAGTTTTTCATCAACACCGTACAGCAAACACATATTTTCTTGACACAGACATCATGTACAAGCCCATAACTTTTAGGATCAATGAGTATTTGATTGTGAGAAAACATAGTTTTACCACAAGTGAGTGTTTAAAAGAATGAATGAATGTGGGTGATGGGCAGTGTGCGCAGTTCAACAATATGTGTGCACCCATCTGTTTGAACACACACAAACTAAACACGTACCGCATAATGTATCTACCTGCAATATATTAACGGGGGGACACATGCATGAACACAAGTCGATAATAATAATAATAATGTATACAATACTGGTAACAAACGATGTTTGTTAATGTATTGCCGCATATCATTAAATAGACCCATAGTTGCGGCCACAGAACCACAGTTCATATATGTGTTAAGTTCTCTTTGCCGAAATTTACATGACGACTCAGTGTTTCGTTCAGTGAAGTTGTAGAAGTAGAATGCATGCATTCATATGTGTGAATTAGGATTATTATTTGGCCATAAACTGAGCAATTTAAAGTTTGAAATTCATGTGGTCTGAAGTTCACATTTTGTTGATATTTTGACAGTGAGTCTGTCAAAATATCAACAAAATGTCAACTTCAAATGTGCTGGCTCTTAAAGGAGATGGAAGATGGCACTCAATGGTTTATTGCATGATACACCCAAAACACACCTACGGGTAATTAAGCTAATTCAAACCAACCCATTTTAGATTTGCGTCGGGTGCAAGAGTAATTTATCCACTGGTATAATAGCAACAGAGTCAGAGATCCACCCACGAAGCTACTTGCATTTCGCGTTTCATACCTGCGTTTCAGACTGTTAAAATAGGGCCCTGAGTAAACATACTAGTGGACCTTAAGGACTCGCAGTGGAATTTAATTTCCTGGTTTTAAGCACTTCCATCGACAAAGTGGTGAACCCCCCCAAGCAGCCACTAGAGAGAGTGTGGGGTTGTCACGCTATCACGCAAGTGTTTGGTGGGGTCATGCAAAGAAAAATACATTGCTAGCTTTCATCCAACACCCCTATAATATCAGAATGGAACAATCCGTTGGCTGCAAGTGAATACGCCAAATTGAGACCTGACGTGTTGACATGTACATTTTTTTTTATTAATGTCAAATGATAACGTGTTATATTCGGTCCTGCAAGAGGAGACATTTCCAAAATGTTATATGTCCTTCCATAGTTAACAAACTCGTCACATGGCTGCATAAACAGCATAGATAGTGCTGATGTAACAGGGCCTCGAAGGGTCGCCCCCCTTCATAGCGGAAGATTTCTATCACAAGTCGAAAAGCGAGCTACACTTGAAAAAGGAGGGGGAAAAATGACCACCACACACTCACCATGGTGTGGAGAAGGAACGCAAGTAACCCCTCCCCCATCGTCACCCCACCCAAACCCCACCTTACCAGACAATGACCTGCTATCACACACACACTCATCCAGACACACACACATGTCATGCCTACATACACAAGTGTGCACTCATGCGTGTGCACGTTGGTGGGGCCAGCAGCCACCAGAGAGCTGATTAAGAGCAGAGGTATCGATCGGTGGGCTGGCAGGTGGCGATGGATGAGCCGGCAGGAGAACCAGAGGACGCCCACAGACCCCCACATAAATCCTCCCACGTTGCCTGACCCCCAGCTCAGTGAAACACAGGGCCAGTTAGAGTGAGGGGTCCTGGGCCCCCAGGGGCCCAGGTCTAAGTATGTGGGAGAGCCTACGCTGTGGAGTGTTGAGTGGGTGGCCTGGAGGAGAGAGGAGAGAGGGAGATAGGACTGGAGTAGGGGAGGACAGAGAGGATACAGAGAGAGAGGATGCAGGTGAAGCACAGAGGTAACATATTTGGGGAAGAAAGGAGTAGGTTGGTAGAGGTTGAAATGGCGAGACATGGCCAGTTTGACACCTGGCCATATAGTCCAGGTAGTGTCTGGGAGGGCAGTGCAAAGGCTCCGACCACACAGGAAGTGTTCAGAACACACCTCAACCCCCACCAGGAATGTAGGGGTGATTGGGGTATTCCCATGACTCCCAGTTGACTGAACGATCATGCCCTTGAACTAGTTCTGCCCCCCTCTCTCTCTGGCTCTGACCCTCTCTCTCTGAAACTGGTGTGTTGGGGAAGCAGTTGTCTGCAGATGGCTGCTTATTGGGCCCTAGGGTGCTGTGTGTGTGTGGGAAGGGGAGTCGTCTTTGAAGCCGGGGTGATAATGCCGGGCAGTTGTGTGTTGGAAGGAAGGTTCTTCTGCTTGTATGTGTTGTGTTTAAGGGTAGGGGGAATATTGTGTGTTAGAAGCGTGTGTGTGTTTGAAGGTGAATCGCTGTGTTTTATGTGTCTGGATAACAGACTGTTGCTGACAAAACAACCGCGTAAAAGCATGAACTAGCCTTGTGTGGTCCACCTTCACCCTCTTCCCCTCTTCCTCACCTCCCCTGCCTCATACCATGTGACTCTGACAGATTGTCCGATACAATAACAGAATAATAACTGAGAACCCTGGAAGGACAAATCCCGCTTCTCTGTTCCTTCTCAAGGTCCCTTCCCTCTGGAATTTGGGAGTTTCTCCTTGTCCTTTAGAGGTCTTTGGGTAAGGGTGGTCATTCATTTCTGGCCTGGAAGCCCTTTGAGACTGAAACTGAAAAAAGGGTCCATAAACGTGTTTGCTTTCTGCAACATCAACTCAGTTTCCGCTAGAAAATTGGGCCGTTCACCTCATAGGTCTGATTCGGAAATGTGACGTATTTTCCACAATTTGTTTTTGTTTGCCAGACAGAGATTTTAGGAAAGCACATATATGAAGCAGTACTGTCTCGCGTAAAAAATAGCTTAGTGTGACCTGAAGAAATATATATAATTATAAATAAAATACAATCGGCTTGACTTGAATTTTATTGAGAGTGGGGTGTGCACGATGGAGTGAGGTCATGCTTCCCGAAGCTCTGCTAGGCGGTGGCTAAAATTACTTCATTCATAGTGCAGTTTTATTTTATTTTATTTAATGTTCATAATACACAAGAATATATTGTTTGTCTCTCTCTCTCTCTCTCTCTCTCTCTCTCTCATTTCAACAATGAATATTGGCTGTAAATCACTTTTTGATGACTACCGAATCAGGCCGCTTGGACTTTCCTAAACTGGCTAGCATCCAGTGTTGACGGGAGATGTGAAAATAACTATTGCTCACGAACAGAATTTTTTACAAGGATGAAAGTGCTTTGCTCACGGAGGAAGCTCAGTACTCCACCATGTCCAACACAGAGTTCAGATTGCATTCTTGTAGGAGACTCAATTAAAGGTCTCGGATCACTCTAGGTTTCGGAAGGGCTGGTTTGGTCAACTCTTAGCAGCAGGTTTTACTCTGCTTTCCAAAGCAAGGCTTGGCTCGCTGCTATTCTGATGCATAAATCTGTACCCTTTATCTCCTCTAATGTAATCTCAAATGCCAATGGTAGATATATTATCGTCACTGGAAGCATCTATAGCACTATATTGTTGCTGCTGTCCTCCTTCACCATTTAAGTCCATTTAAGTCAGTCATCTGGTAAGGATGCCCACTGGACGCCTCCCTTGGGAGGTGTTCCAGGCACGTCCAGTGGGGCGGAGACCTCGGGGAAGACCCAGGACTAGGTGGAGAGATTATATCTCAACACTGGCCTGGGAACGCCTCGGGATCCCCTCGTCAGAGCTGGTCAATGTGGCTCGGGAAAGGGAAATCTGGGGAACCCTGCTTGAGCTGCTGCCCCCGCGACCCGACCCCGGATAAGCGGATGAAGATGAGGATGAGGATGAGGATAATTTTCTCCTGGTTTAAATTGAGTGTCAAAGGCTATCCATCTAAGTGCTTTCTGGTCTTTCCTTAGTTTAAATTGCTTTACAGAATCAAACCAAACCTCCAGTGCACCAGAGGTTATTGAATCTATTTGACTTTTGACTAATAGGGGGATTTATTTTTCTCCTAAAACTGACTGAATCTGATAACCCTCAACATATGTCTCAATTTCCTTCTGTCTAGCAAAATAGTTATCATTACACCAGAGAAAAAAGGTTCGGAACTGAGCTGCATAAAAGTAATCTTTGAGATTTGGGAGTGCCATTCCTCCTTTATGCTTGGCCAACTGCAGTGTTGTGTATCTTATTCTGGGCTTCGTTCCATCCCAAATAAACCTAGAAATAATCTTATCCCAGGTTAGGAACTGGTGCTTAGGGATCCCTACTGGCAAAGCCTGAAACAGGTATAGCAATCTAGGTAACATGTTCATCTTAATTACATTAATCTTACTGCCAAAATCCAATGGATAGGTGGACCATCGTTCAATATCCTTTTTGATATTCTGATTAATCAAATGATTGTTTGCCTCGTATAATTTGTTACATTTTTTTGTAATGATCACCCCTAAATATTTAATTTCTTCCATATCCCACCTTAAATCATGTCTATGCTTTATTTCCTCTGAAGGCTTGTAATTAAGTGACAAAAGTTGTGTCTTTGTAATATTTAGTTTGTAACCAGCATAGTAATTAAATTCTTCGAGGATTTCCATCAATATGAGGAAGGATCCACTAAATGGACCAAAATATCTTCCGCAAATAAACAAATTAAATTATCTTTATGTTCAATTGTGATGCCTTGTATTTGTTCATGTTGACGGATTGTCTGGGCCAAGGGTTCAATATAAAAAGCAAATAATGTGGGGCTGAGACAACAGCCTTGTCTAGTTCCTCTTTGTAATATAAATGATGGAGATAGTGACCCATTAATTTGAATTTTTGCTGTTGGTTGTTGATAAAGTGTACTTGTTCTCTCATTACACCAAATTCATGCCCAAATTACACATTCCATTCAATATGCGAGGAAAAAACACACTCGACCACTGCTACACTCTCTTCCGGAATGGTTACAGAGTGATTACCTCCTGCTCCCTGCCTATAGGCAGAGACTGAAGACAGAACCCCCGGTCCACAGGGACGTTCGACGCTGGTCTGACCAATCAGAGGCGATCCTACAAGACCGTTTTGCCCGCACGGACTGGGAGGCGCTCAAGTCGACTGGGAATCTGGACGACTACACCAACAACGTAACCACCTACATGCAGAGGCTGTTGTTCCAGTCAGGAACATAAAGATGATGCCAAACCAGAAGCCATGGATTAGCGGCGATGTACGTGCAGCTCTCCACACACGAACTGTAGCCCATAAATCAGGCTCAGTGGAGGACTACAACAATGCACGCTACGCACTCAGAGCGGTCATCAAACAGGCGAAGAGGGACTACAGTCAACGCATGGAGTCAAAACTCATCACCAACAACCCGAGGCACCTTTGGCAGGGGCTTCAAGCCATAACGGACTATAGGGGGAGCACACAGTAAACCCAACATACATCATCCACCTTTCCAGATGACATTAACTCCTTCACTGCCCGGTTTGACCCCTCTGCTAGACCGTCCACGCCCACTGGCATGTTTGGCTCCTCTTCCTCCCCCACCCCATCAGTAAGCACCCACCTCTGCAGTCCCCCCCCACTGACATGGGAAGGGTGGTGCAGACGCCCTCTGGAATACCCCCACGCCCCCACTCCACCTCTGGTGCCGACCAAGACTGCCCGCTCTCCATCATGAAGGGTGAGGTCTACCGCTCTTTCAAGCGGATCAACACAAGGAAGGCAGCAGGTCCAGATGGTATCCCGGGACGTGTCCTGAAGGCATGTGCTTACCAGCTGGCGGATGTATTCACTGACATTTTTAACCAATCTCTTTCTCTCAGCTCTGTCCCCACCTGCCTCAAAACCAGCACCATCATCCCGATCCCCAAGCAGCAGAAGGTGACCGGCCTAAATGACTGGCGCCCCATAGCGCTTACTCCTATAGTGAGCAAGTGCTTCGAGAGTCTGGTCAAGGGCCTTATATGCCCCATCCTCCCCCCCACCCTCGACCCCCTGCAGTTTGCCTACAGGACCAACAGGAGCACAGAGGATGCCATCGCCCATGTCCTCCACACGGCCCTTTCTCACCTGGAGGGCAGCGGCACCTACGTGAGGATGCTGTTTGTGGACTACAGCTCCGCTTTTAACACCATCGCACCCTCCAGGCTCGATGGCAAGCTGCGGGACCTGGGTGTGAACCCATCACTGTGCAGTTGGATTTTGGACTTCCTGACTGATCGCCCCCAGGCAGTGAGAGTGGCTGGTCACACTTCCTCCACACTGCGCCTCAGCATGGGGGCACCACAGGGATGTGTTCTCAGCCCTCTCCTGTACTCACTATACACATATGACTGTGTGGCGACACAAACACCAAACCACATCGTAAAGTTTGCTGACGACAGTGGTTGGTCTGGTCTCCGACGGCGACGAGTCGGCCTACAGGGAGGAGGTGGCCTCGTTGGAGCTGTGGTGTGCAGAAAATCACCTCTCCCTGAATGTCAAGAAGACCAAGGAGATTGTGGTGGACTTCAGGAAGAAGAAGACCAAGCCACAACATATCCACATCAACGGCACAGCGGTAGAGAGGGTGGACACCTTCAAATACCTCGGGGTGAACATCTCAAAGGACCTGACCTGGGACTGCCATGCCACGGCAGTGATTAAAAAGGCCCAACAGCGCCTTTATGGTCTCAGGTGCTTGAAGAAATTTGGCCTGAGACCAAACACCATCAGGGACTTCTACAGAGGCACAATTGAGAGCCTCCTGACTGGCAGCTTCACAGCCTGGTACGGCAGCTGCACGGACAAAGACCGCAAGGTGCTGAGGAGGGTTGTTCGCACCGCCAAGAACATCACTGGGTGTGAGCTACACCCAGCGCTGCCTCAATAAAGCCCTGAGGATTATTGAAGACCCCACCCAACCCCACAAAAGACTGTTCTCCCCTCTGAAGTCCAGGAGGGTGAAAGGATATAAGATCCTCTCAGCCCGCAGCAGGCTGAGAAACAGCTTTTTTCCACTGTTAATCAACAGGAATACATGATGTGCATAGCCTGATATACACTAACTCTGCACTTTGCACTACTGCACTTTCTTTTAATAATTTAATTATTTGCTTGCCAGTTTTTATTCATTTTATTATCTCCTCAGGTTTCTATGTGTAGCTTTTAGGTTTCTTTTTATTTTATTTTATTTTTTTATTGTCATCATGTCCATCTCTGTTATTAGATTTTATTAGATTTTATTTGTGTAGCCTCCCAAGCATAAGCATTTCACACGTATGTACCTGAGTGCATCTAAGTGACCATAAAGTGAATCTGAATCTGAATCTGAATCTATTAAATCTACAGATTGTTTGTTGAAGCCAAATCTACCCAAAGTTTGATACAGGAATTGCCAATTGACCCGATCAAAAGCCGTTTCGGCATCGAGGCTTAGTAATACTGCTGTTTTATTTTCCCTTTCTATTCTAGCTACCAAATGCAGAGTCCTTCTAATATTGTCATGAGTTTGTCTGCTTTTTACAAATCCTGTTTGGTCCTTTGGTCTATTAATTCTGGGAGAATATTCTCAAGTCTTTTAGCGATAATTGCTGTGTACATTTTATAATCTACGTTGAAGATTGAAATAGGCCTATAATTACTACTATATTCCCTATTTTGACCCTCCTTTGAGAGTACTGTAATGACTGCCTCATTACATGATGGCGGAAGTTTACATTCACTTCTAATCCAATTAAATGTTTTCAGCAGGAGTGGAGCTAGTTCTTCTTTAAAGGTTTTATACCACTCCGCAGGGAAGCCATCACTACCTGGAGTTTTACTTGATTTTAAGTTGCCAATTGCATTATTTATTTCTTCTAGTGTCAAATCTGCTATAATTAAATAATTTTGTATTTTGCCAATACAAGGCAAGTCTAATTCATCAAGAAACATTTTCATGACTTCCACTTTAGTATCAGAGGTTTCTGTATACAGTTGTTTATAATAATTTAGGAAAATGGCCTCTATTTACTGTGGTTGATATTTCAAATGATTCGTTTCTGGGTCCTGTATCTTATGAATGGAACTATCCACTTGTTGTTTACGTAAGCGTCTGGCAAGACGGCCCAATTATAAAATCGGGCTGTCTTCTCAACTTCTTGTTCTAATTAATCATTAATCTGTTTCCTTAATTGTTGTATATGCACCAGCAGTTCTGGGTCTCTGTTGTTTTTATGTTGCTGTTCCACATTTGATAAATCTAAAACCAGGTTATTATATTCCACGATTTTCCTTTTTTTATTTAATGCTGTTAAAGCAATCAAATTCCCTCACATCACTGCCTTCAATGAGTCCCATAGTATAGATGGATCCACCTCTCCATTTAACATAAGTGTTCTTTCATTTCCAATTTTATCTGTTCTACAACTGCTTTGTTATTTGGCATACCTACATTTAACTTCCAACCCGTCTTCCTCTTCCTTCCTTCTATTTGAACCGTCAAGTAAAGAGCACTGTGGTCAGAGACATCAGCTACCCCAATTCTACATTCTTTCACCCTATAACAGTCACTTTTTGGCATAAAAAAATAATCTATCCTGGGGTAAGTACAATGTGGAGCTGAATAGTGAGTGTAGTTTGTGTCAAATGGATTCATATGTCTCCAGACATCACAGAACCCGATATCACCATAGGCTGTGTTAATACATTTTGATAATTTGTTTCTATTTCTTGTTAAGCTAGTTGTGTCTAAATGTTGATTTAGAACTACATTCAAATCTCCACCACATATACAAACACCCTCAGCTTCCAGTGCAATCACGTCCATTAATGATTTGAAAAACAGTTTGTTAGTATCAGGGGGTGTGTATACATTTACTAAGGTTATTATATCCTTTTCAATCCTATCCTTAACAATAAGATATCTGCCCTCCTTTTCTTTTATTTCTTTATAAGATTCAAATGTAAACCTATTGGCGACAAGAATAGCAATCCCTCTTCTATGACTTTGCACAAATTAATTATAGTAAGTATTTTTTTTTAACCAAATCGTTTCAATTTCATGCTCTTGTCGGGAAATACTGTTTATTTTGGTTTGGTGTGCTTGGTAGCACCAATTGTTATTGTGTGTGATCTCGGAGCACAGGCTGCCCACAGAGAGCGTTTTTTTGACGCCCGGCTTATGGAGCGGGCATCTAGTGGATCGTGAGGAAAGATCAGGATAGCCCTACAGCCAAGATTAACGGATAGGCCTACAGCTACGAAACAAATGGGGTTTTGTGAACCGCAATCATAACGCTTTGCTACACAGATATCTTCTCCAGAGGAGTCTATTGTAAGCATAATGGAGCAGATCAGTCGATAGCGACAGCATCTAATATAAAGGCTGTGCATTAAAACTTTGGAAGTTTCATTTTCCACTGTTTGCTATAAAGAAGGCACGTCCATCCAAAGAGATTGACAGATATGTGGTAGGGAGCAGGTAGGGACTTAGGTGGGATCTTGCTCCCTTATCCCTAAAGGCCTACAGTTGCTGGAGGATATTGTGTATCAAACAAAGAACCTCTTGGCTTGGAGACAATTTTTGCCCTGAATTATTTAGTTCAGTTCAGCGTTTGACTTGATCTGTGCCAAGTTAGATGCATTACTCTGTCCAGTTTCTGAAGAGTAGCATGTTTTTTTTATTATTATTATTATTATTATAACCACATATACAAAGGGTAGCTACATGAGCCTGTTGACATCACAGTGATGTTTGCAGAGAAAACTGCTGGATGAATGCTGATACATGCCTGTATTGATGTAGATAACCATACATCATTGATTATTTCTGATATTTCACAGAATAAACGTTTTCTTTTAACTGTTATGAAAACTATAACAACTTTAACTCAACTATTATCAAACCCAGAAAGAAAAAAAACTAATGCAAAATCCCAAACTAGAAGCTGTGAGATTACCCCTGAGAGAGAGAGAGAGAGAGAGAGAGAGAGAGAGAGAGAGAGAACTGGGAACAGAATGTAACATTTTCCGTCATGCACGCACATGATTCTATTGCTCCACCTGTTTACATACACCAGAGTGGTATTCCATCAACCAAGCTAAAGGCAAAGCCAGGCTTATTTCGCTTAGCCAGGCTTATTTCAGCTAGAGTTGCGTTCCATGAACGTGACTTAAGGGAATCTCTGCTAAGTAACCATGGCAATTTATCTGACCAACCTAACCTGGTCGGGAGCATGTTAATGGTCAGGCTAACAGTGTTTCAGAGAAGTCCATCTGTCTGTAACAAGTGTACCATCAGAAGGTTCCGCCAAGCCTAGTCCTCACTATTTTTTTTATAAATGTACATATGTGAAGTACAAACACCCTATAGTTTCACTAAGGGTCTAAGATTAAATGATGCAAATAAAATAATTAAATGAATTGCTATCTATTGATATTGTGGATATTTCTCAACATATTTTATACAAATCAATGTATTCTACCATCATCAAAAACCAGCAGGTGGGTGAGTGGGCTATCACTTGGGCTTTGGTGCTTAGTTTGTGTCCAGTTCATGTCATAGATTTATTGGAAATAGCTTATTTTTGTAATTGCCTTTATGTCAGAGAAAGTAGGCCTAACAATTGACATTTCATGTAATAAATACATCTTACACTATCCCCAGAACCCAAATATAACTTGCAAAAACCCATGGTAAAGTTAATGTTAATATTAATGTTACCGATAGTGAAGTCTTTGTCACAATGACAAAGATACCACTGCATGGGAAATTGTCAGCCACATAAATTCAGTTCGATTTAGAATATTCAAAGAAATGGAAAAAAGCATGAAAAGTTGTAGTTCCAGTAAACTAGATGAATAATTCCATGGGGATTGAACCCCGGTCAACATGGTGCAAGTCCGACACGTTACTTCTAGACTATCTGCCAGAATTCAAATAATAGTCGATATTCAAATAACGTATGTAACGCTCATGTACTTATGCATTGAAGAGATTGGCAATTTTTTTTACCTGTAACTGTTAATGGTTACAGTGTATTTATATGCTTGTACTCCTCATAGACCTGCACAAGCAGCTTCTGTTCGCTGCTGGAAAGATTCTGCTCGGTCCTTTTTGGACATTTGATTCATGAATCGACATTCACGGTTCTGGGCTGGTTACATATCTCGGGAACACGCGTAATCCACGATAAAGTAAGCCTGGTTTGAATTAACCTGAGCGAGACGCGGCTGAACTGCGTTGATGGAACGCATTTAGCTTCAAGTGGAAGTTGCTGTTAGTTCTAACCGGGCTTAATCAACTAAGCGCCACTTTTGTTAGCGACTTTGATGGAATACCCCTGTTTTCACATGAAGAATGCAGTGTTTTGACACAAGGCAACCATCTACTGGTAGTCATCGGTGCGGATGACGATGCAGTTGGAGTGCTCCTCAAATGGCAGATATGTTATGTATCAGTCTCTCTCTGCATTTCTTCCTCAGAGACACTCTCAGGAAACAGAACTATAGCAGAAGTATTAGTTTTTAGAGTGGTTGCCGCGGTGATGCACTGGGCTGAGATCCCAGCAAGTGGGTGGTTTGGTTCTACATTAAAACACAACATGCTACTAATACTACTACACTGCCCCCCGTTGGATGTAGTTACCAGATCATTATTCCCATTTGAACTCACAGGCATTACTGTGTGGTGGTACAAAGGCGGGCACTGTGTACCTGCATCTGGGATGCAGGTAGTAAACTGTTTAATGTGATGAAGAGAAGAGAAGCGCCCACAGCCTTTAGTTGCCTGGCAACCACTTTCAGTGTGAGGTTAGCGTTCATGTCATTTCAGTTTAAAACGATAAAGTCTAAGTTCTCTATCTAGACATTGAAAGGCACTGGACAGAGAATGAGGACCACAGAGAGAGAACTTTAAAAATCAAGTGGAGAAGAGGAGTGAGATGTTTGCATTTCAGGTAATAGTTAAGGAATAAGCAAAGGGTTAATACAACTTGCTTACATCCATCTCTTAAATGTTCTTGTGAATTATAGTTGTATAGTTGTGTAGTCCTTAATCACAGTTACACTCGCAAAGGGCTTCACATGTCACATTGTTTGGCACTAACCCTAAGATTTTAGTCCCACAAAGAGTAAGGAAAGGCAAGGAAAACATCCAATAAGGAGGAGTGGGTTCCATAAAGTGCATAGGCCTACATAGTGGTACTAGCATCAACAACTATTGTACTCACTCTTCAACAACTACTCTCTACTACTGCTTTACAAGATGATAGACCACAGGGAACTGGGACCATTACAACTATTAGATATTTTGGTTTGGTTTGCATTGATGACAAACAAACCCAGCAAATATCATTGCCACTATTGTGACACAACCTGCCAACAATAAGTGGGCACCGCCATCTGGATAGCGAGACAGCTGTGCTACGGCTGTGTTGCTTTTTTATTATGTCCCAAAGTTAGCCATTTGTTTCGTATAGAGAACACTTGGGTTCCCTCAAATTGTATGAAATGTCTGAGGTGTAGTAATTATGATTATAATGTTCATCACTTCCGACACCACCTACCCACACACACACACACACAAGATTCAAGATTCAAGATTCAAGATGTTTTTATTGTCATATGCACAACAATGACAGAGCAGTCGCTGGCAATGAAATTCTTATGTCTTGGGCTCCTCCAATAGTGCAAATAGTGTAAGACTTAAATATATAAAATAAAAATAAAAATAAGTAAAAAGAACAACAATAACAGTAGTAATAATAATAATAATAATAGTGTAGAGATAAAATGTAATGTGATATAAATATATAATATAATATAAATGTAGATGTAAATATAAAATGTAAAGTGAAATGCAGGCAGATGTAAACAGATGTTTTTCCAGTCATTGGCTGGTATAAGGTGTCGAGGCACAAAGTGTCAAGTGACAGTAGTGGTGAGCTGTATGTAGCTCAGGAGTTCAACAGTCTTATGGCTTGTGGGATGAAACT
>OMLJ01061101.1:0-28849 GCA_900302595.1 Gadiculus argenteus | reverse complement strand
GACTGGGAAGAGTATGCATATTGTTGCCGCTGTCGGAAACGTATATAGACAGAGATGGGCCCTTTGGTCTTATCAACGTATACCGGCTCCCTTCCTTCTGTCTCTGCTCTCAATCGGTCAATCAGTGCGGATTCATTACGATTCTGCTGAAATCCAAGACCGTGTTTTTGCCTCCTGAGATTAGCAGTGATGGGGCGATGTATGCAAAGGGTTTTAATGACCGCTTCTCAGTCGCTATCACCTTGTTTCTCGATCTCCCCACCCCACCCCCGTCTCAAACAAGCGAGAGAGAAAAGGTATAGAAGATATCCCTTTGGAGAATGCCTTGCCTACCTGATACCTCTCCAGCTCATAGCCTGTGGCGGGGTTCACCCCCCTGTCTGACAGATCAAGGATTCATGGGTTACATGGCTACTTGTACAAACACGCTTTTATCGTCTCTCTGTGTGTCTCCTCAAAGAGCATGCTTGTAAGAGGACTCTGGACCTCTGGACTGAAATGTGAATGACTGTTTCCATGGTGAGTTTCATGAATGAAACCCCAGGAAGTTTGCTTCTATGCCTTATGCCCCCTCTATGCCTGGGTTTATCATGAGGAATTAATTACATTAAGATCTACCAACCGACCTACCTCTCTATCCATAGTATATAGCACTATATGTATTAGTGTGTGGGTGTCAGTATGTGCTTGCTGCTGTGCAGTGATTGATTTAAGGTGCTGGCCGGGGAACATTCCAGCCATGGTGTCACGATGACGGGGTGAGAAGTTAAAGAGACGCTCCGAGCCGCCTTCCCTCTGGCTCCTGTGCACCACCGTGGCTTCCTAGCTTCCTTCTGACGGGAATGCTGACTGTACCTACAATAGTCCGCTGCCCTGACTTCCTCACTGGGACACACACATAGACTCTCACACATACACATACATGGACACACACACACACACACACACACACACACACACACACACACACACACACACACACACACACACGGATATGCAAACACACACGCACACGCAGGCACTTACATACACACACACAGGTGAAGAACTCTTGTCTAGTGAGAGATTTGATCAATGACATCCGTTTTGGCTATGGCTCTATCTTGTGATATGACGTAAATCACTGTAAATCAGGTTTTAGTTAGCTATTTAACCTCAATATACTTTCTAAATTCTATCCCCCAGAATCTCTTTTCTAGATAAACACAGACCACTGTCTTGTAGGTGAAATTATTTAGAACAAGTCCTTTTTTTCTGCTCCCATGTAAATAGCTTAGCGGCACGTTTAAGCAGGCTAGCAGACCATCAGATCTCTCTCTGCCTACCTGTCTCTACGTGTCTAGCCTAATACAACAATAGACCCCCACCCCCTCCTCCTAGCCGCCTACCACAACACTTAGCATTCACCGGTCAAATATCCTTCATTTCATCTTTGTTCGGATGTGGTTTGCCGTAAACAAGCATTTATATCAGTACGCTTGTTTCAGAGTAGATGATAGTGGCTGGTGCAGTGACCCATCTTCAGCCTTTGTGACCCATGGTCACTTCAAGAATCAAAGCCCTGAATGCACCCCTTGCACCTGGCTCTGACATTCTTTGCGTGGAGCTTAAACAAAGTGGGGCAGCAAACAGAATAAAGTGTTGTGCTAACGGAAGCTCTTGTCTGCCCTTCCTGTTCTCATGTTCTTTGCTCACCCTAGTAAAAGGAATAGGTTGCATGTGTAAAGGTGGAGTCGCTAAACACTTTTCAATATGGGTACAATATTTAACCAATTAACCATTAATAAATTAACATGAGTTATTGCAGTTAATTATTGTATCCTTATTCTAAAGTGTGTATCCTGATGGATCAGGGGGATAAACACATGCTATATGTTTTTAAATGATCTACTAAGGAACCTAATTAATTATTCTCTCCGGTTTATTTACTGAAGCAAACAGGATGATAACTAACCCTCTTCTTAGAAGAGTAATGTATAGATTCTCAATTTGACCAGGGGTATAGCATGTTATATGATGTGAATGATGATCTAAGTATCATAATGAATAAAGCTTTCCACGATCGATAGTTCAATACTGAGTTAATAACGAAGCACCTTCTAAAGTCAATGCTGTTACTATGATTGACAAGGGACTAGTGAAAATATAGAACAAACTGCCAGAAGGCCCAAACCCGTAACCCTCTCCCTCTCTCTCCTAAATGACCCCGGTAATGATATTGGACATCCAAGCGTAATTATAGGCTACACTTCCCCTGCAGCATGGATTGCAATTACAGCTGTGAGGATCTCTTTAGTATTTACAGCTGATGTTAAAATAGCAGACGCATGCCCCACCCACTCTCTTTTATTATCAAGCATTTAGTAACATTGCAATGCACAGCAATGTTTTGAATATCTGTGAGGCAAGTTACAAACGTGCTCAAGGATTTTTTTAAAATAGGATGTTTCCCTAAACAAATGAAACACTACAAATGTCAACATTAAGAAGATAAACAATAAATTATAAAAACTAGATGTTAATATTGATTCAGTGAGACAAATTACAGAAAACGCACACATAATGCTCCACACATTGCGTTACCCCTTTCCCGGCATCACTTCAAACTGACGAATAAAAGGGATTCTAATCAGTGAAAAGTTCTCAGCCAGGAAAACAGTCCCTATTGTTCAGTGGCAATAAAGTGTACAGCTTTATTCCTCCCACCCTAGTTTTACCTCTTTCCATTTTGCCGATACTTAAGCTTTGTTTGACCCGGGTCCCTACTCTGACCCCGTTCCTTCAGCCCTGCTTCCCTTTCCATCAGGGGTAAAAGGAGCCTGGTGCAGGCAGCGCCTCTAAGCATAGCTTCAGTCATGGCCAACTGCCTTAAGTCTTTGTGATGCAAACACCTGGGAGACTGACAGGGGAAAGAAGATTTAAGTTTTGAAGGGGAGAACGCTTAGAGAAGGATATGGGTTAGTAAACGTTCCCTAGAGGCACGTGGTGGCTCAGTAGTCCTTGGTGTCAACGAGGGTGAGCTTTTAGAGGCGTATTTCATGGTTCCTACCGTGGTCTTCAATGGTGAAGTAGAAGATGTCACTGGTGGCGTTGCTCCCGTCCAACAGCACGTAGCTGATCTTCATGTCATCGATGTCAGCTGACAGCGAGAAGAAAAGAACAACAGTTGGAGAGGATTGACAGTTTTGATTTTCTTTTGCTTTAGTTACAGCCCTGAAGCTTTATTGTAAATGATACCTTTAGGGCAAAAAGTAAACAAACAAAATAGCTTTTGGGTGTCATTCTAATGGATACATTTATTTAAAGTAATAATCTCGGAAATGTTCACATAAATACTATAATAAATATATGTATTTGAAGTCACTTTGTATTGCCGAATTAGATAACACAATTACACAAATTTATGAAAGCATTAGCAATGTGATTGTTACCAACTGGGTTTCACTGGGTGTCATATATATATATTTATTACATGTTTATTTTACTTGTTTTTGTATTTTGAAATACGTCAGACTCGTAAAAATATCCAGCCATACTGAACGACTACCTGTGTAATAACATATATATTCTATAGAAATTCACTGCTTATTTCATTAAACTGGTAGCATTAAGAAAGCTACTACTATTCAGAATAATGATGATGGAAATTATACTTTTTTTATTTTTTGTTTTGTTCTGCTTACCTTGAGTGAAGGTTGTGACACTGTCATTACCCACTGCCGTGTTGATAATCAGGCCATGCAGAGGCGCCTGGGTCACCACGTACTTCAGTACGTTACGGGGGCTGTCTCGGTCCTCGGACCTCAGGGCCTTGCTGGTCACCAGGAACCCCACGTGGCCTGTGGGCAGGAGTCTCAGGGAGGCCGCCGCCCTGTTGACCACGATCTGGGGGACGCCGTTGTCCACCGTGTTGACCCGAATAGTCATCATCTGGGGCTTCCGTGTCTCGTACACGGTGTCGGGGAAGACGTAGAAGTCGGTGTGCGTGCCGTCGGTGACGGTGAACGAGAAGCTGTCGTCGCTCGTCTCTGTGCCGTCGTGCTTGTAGGTGATGAGGTTTTCGTTCAGGTCCTGCTTGGTGAAACTGGTTATCGGCTGTGTTTTGTTGAAGAGCAGCTGTCCGTGGACAGGCACCTGGGTGATGATGAACCTCAGATTTTTATCCGGTGTATCGCGGTCCTCTGCCGTCAACTCAAACGGTGTGATGAGCTTGGTTTCTCCCTCTCCCACCACCATTTTGTTAATGGTAAGGACTGGTTTCTTATTATCCACGTCGGTGATGGACACTCTAAAGGTACGGAAAACCGGGTTGTAGCCATCTGTGACCTCAAACTCGAAGCTGTCCATCTTCATCTCGTCATCCGAGGTGTGGATGTAGTAGACCTTGTTGCCGGCCAGTTGTAGCTGGGTGAAGGTGGAGATGGGAACACCTGGGTGGTCGGTGCACTCCAAATGCCCCCTGCTGGGGGCTCGAGTGATGCTGAAGCTGAGGTGTTCATCTGGAGAGTTAATGTCAGTGGTGCTCAGGAGATCAGTGGTCAGAGTTACTCTGCCTCCTTCTTTCAAAGTGACCCCTTTGTTGATAACATCGGGGAACACCATGTCAATACTTCCTATGTTGATGTAGAAGTAACGGTCGATAAGGGGATTAATGCCATCGGTGACATCGAACTTCAACAGGTCACGGATGCCCTCTTGGCCTGTGTGCACATAATGGATCAGCTGTCTGTCAATCTCGTCCTGCGTGAAGTTCATGCCAAGGGTGATATTACCGGTAACATCTCCGAACTTGGTGATGCGTTGAAGATATCCTTGAGTCGGGCCATAGCGCATGACGTATGTCAGTGTTTTGTCCTCTGAGTCAAGGTCTGTAGCCTTCAACACCTTATTGCTGATTATTTTCGTCTCTCCAATTTCCACTTCAAGTCCATCATTTATGGCCATCCTGGGCGTCTCATCATCAACGGAAATGACCATGATGATCACTTTCTTTGTCACTGTATTTTTCCCGTCTGAGAGCCTTATTTCAAAGCTGTCCTCTGTGGTCTCTGAGTCGTTGTGTTCATACACAATGTTGGAGCCCTCTTTGATCTGTTCCAAGTTGAACTTGGTCACTGGGACGGATCCAGTGCTGAGCTGCTGAACTATCACGCCATACTTGGGGTTTTTGATTATCTCAAATTCCAGCTCATCCCCAGGGATGTCTGAGTCAGCACCATTCAGGATTGGCGTATCAATGACCAGACTCATACCCTCCATGACTACAAACTCCCGGATGAAAATCTCAGGCTTTTCATCATTAGCCGGGATGATGACGATGGGGAAAAAGTGGCGTTCTGAGAAATTGATACCGTCTGAGCAACGGAAAGTGAACCTGTCCTCAACTGGCTCCACTCCTTTGTGGATACTCTGAACATAATAGATATGACCGAGGCCAATGTCCTTGACACTGAACGCAGTGATGGCTGTGCCGGCCCTGGACTTCTCGGAGCCTGGGGCTGGAGAAACGTTCTCCACGTAGCCAGAGGTGGGCTGGACAATGATGGTGCAGAGGATGTCGTCGTTTTCTGTGTCAATATCCTCTGTCTGGATGTGCTCCAGAGTAATAACATTCTTCTCCCCCTCAACAACCACAAACTGATCTCCGACAGTGACAACCGGTGGAACGCTGTCCACCGGAAGGATGGTGACATGAACCCTCAGCCCTTGGATCTTGTTCCCCCCGATCACCCACTGTTCCGACATGTCGGACAGAGTAAGGTTGAACGAGTCTTCTTCTCTCACTGGGCCGATTTCCCCGGTTGTGTGGGCATACACCACCACGCCGTTTATTATATCCTGCTGGGTGAATTTTTCAGCTGGGACTCCATTGACCAGGATCTCACCCATCCTGGGCGGCTCCTCCACTATAAAGGTCAACACAAGGTCGTCTGTATCTTCATCGTGGCCCTGGATGACGTTGCTTGTGATTTCTGTCGCTCCATTCTCTAGAACATCTATGGAGGCTCCGAGCAGGCCATCGGGGAGGGTGAGGGTGGGGCTCTCATCATCTACAGGCTCAATGCTGATTTTGATGATGATGGGAACCTCGTGAAAACCATCGCTGACATCTAGCTTGATGACATCAGCCAGGGATTCCTTTCCACTATGTATGTAAGACAGGTGGGAGTTGGCTATGTCCTCAAGCACAAACGTCTCTCCGTTTGACATATCAATGCCTAAGTACTGCAGGATACCATGACGGGGAACCTGGGTCACAGTGAATATAATATTTTCATCCTCGGTATCCTTATCAGTGGCGTGGAGCTCTTTTCTGCTGATAATATGCACACTTCTCTCCAAAACAGTGAATCCAGTATTAGTAATCACTGGAGGCTTGTTGTCAACGGGTTGTAGGAAAATAGTGAAGACGCCATCTGCTGCGTTACCGCTGGTGTCCTCCACAGTGAATGTAAACTGAACCACTTTAGGGGTGATTCCCAGTTCCTGGTCTGGGGGTTTGTATGCCACTTTGTGGTGGTTGACCTGCGCCTGTGTGAACTCTGTGATCACAGTGTCAGGGCTGTCAGTCAGAACAATCTGCCCCAGTTGAGCGGGGTTATTCTCATCAGTGTCAGTAGGGGGCTTAGTGATGGTGTACTTAATGTCCCTGTCATCCGAATCCAGATCAATGTAAGCCAGAAACGTACTTCTCAAGTGTGTCAGCTCATACTCTTGTACCGTCATGTGAAGCGTGGCCCCAGCACCCAGCCCGGGTGCGAGGTCATCCACAGGGTGGATTTTAATGGTGAATGTGTGCTCTCCCGATTGGTTGGGAGGGTCATTATCGTCTTGCACACGGAATACCAAGTGGTCAATCACGGTGGTGGTGCTATGGGCTCCGATGTGACGGTAGAAGAGCTTTCCGTCCAGAATATCTTGCTGAAACAACTCGGTCACCACCTGTTCAAACATCTCATCCGTCTCACTGAACAGCCAAAGAGAGGGGTCAGTGGGGGGCTCCACTTGTCTGAGCAGTAGCTGCCCTAGGCTTGAATAAGGAGCTTCTATAATAAATTTAATGGTGGAATCTTCTGAATCAATATCTGTGGCACTCAGGATGAATGGAGAAATCTGCATGACTTCGTTCTCGAACAGCACCAGGCCTGTGTTGGCATTGATGATGGGGGGTTCATCATCAGTGGGGGCAATAGTGATTGGAAACAAAAACTCCACGTCGTTACTACCGTCACTCATTCTAAAAATAATATTATCGCTGTAGGTGTCGCTGCCGTCGTGCTGGTACACCACAATGCCAGCGTCTAAGTCGGCAGGCGTGAAGAATTTTCTACGTGAGCCAAGTACAGTCAGTTGACCGTGCTTTAGTCCATCAATAACGCTGATCCTCACGTCTTCCAGGTTGTCCTCGTCGCTGATCTCCAAATTCTGGGAGCTTGACAGGGCTCGCGACTGCCCCTCAAACAGCAACTGCCCTGTGTTCTTGGTTGCCACCGGGGCCAATGTATTCATAGGCTTCACCACAATCATGAAGGCAAACGTATCAGACACAGCCCCATCCGTGTCTACAATTTCAAACTCAAGCTGGAAAATCCTCTCTACCTCTGAGTCTTCCGAGGGGGGCTTGTAGGCTATTTTGAGATCTTTAATGTCTCTTTGGTAGAAGGATGTGATGGGCAGGTTCTGGTCATCTGTGCTAATGATGTAGCCCTGCTCATAGCTGAGCGGGGAAGTGATGTTGAATATCAAATCATCCAGGTTCGACTCAGTGTCCTCAGCTGCTAGCATGTCACTGGTGATAGCCGTCATCACAAACTGATCGATCTCCATCATCATCATGGCTACAAAGCTTGGTTTAGGAGCCGTGTTCTCCACACCCTCTCTAATTCTAACCATCATCTGGAAATGCTCTTGCATGATGGTGTTGCCATCAATGTCCTGCAGTTCTATCATCATGGGAATATAGTCTCTGTTGGGCGACTTAGTGTTTGCAGTGTGCTTATAGCGGACGCCTTGCTTAACAAACTCGTCACAATCAATCATCTTGCCGTTGGTGGAGTTATTCAAAAGCATGCCATACCTTGGAAGACCTCCAGCGCCGACCAGAGTGGCCATCTTACACTGTGTGACACCATCCTCAAAAGAGAACTCCAGACCCTTTTTGTCAATGGGGTTGCTGTTTCCGTTGAGCTTGTCCACAGACAGAGGCATATTCCTGGTTAGGATCTCCAGCTGCCTGAACACCACCTCCACCTCCAGCATGAAGGGGATGACCACTGTTTCCGTCTGGGAGTCGTAGCGCAGCTGAAGCTTCACCCGGTCCGTGCTGGGGCTCCGAGCACCGAAATGGATGTACTTCACTTCGTCTGTCCCAAACTCACAGGGGAACCTCTTAGGGGACAGGGTCCCGGGTGTCTGGGCCAGTGGGTGGTTGTCCAACACAGTGATTTGACAGCGGTCCCCTGGCTGCACGTCTGTTACCAGGTCATTGATGGGGTCCAAAAAAACAGACCTCCCCAAGGGAACTCGGATTCCATTGTTGGCAACGATAATATCGTCTTTATTAAGTCCGGCTCTTTGGCGATGGAGGAAAGCTGGGTCATAGGGCTCAGCTCTAACCGAGGCAAAGCAAGAGGCCACAAATACAACAAGAAGGCATCTCAAAAGTGCCCTTGGTTGAGTTTTTTGCAGACAACCAGCCATATCCACTGCTAGTTGTTCTGCATTTAATGCAGAAATCAGTGGGAATACACACTGTCCTATCCACTAAAGAAAAAAAAGAAAAAAGATAGCTGCAATGGAAACCAATGTATTCTCTCTTCTCTCTCTTCTCTCAATATCTCTGTATCTCTGCTCTCTTGGGTTGGCTGTGGCCCTACAGAGACTCTCTCCCACACACCCAATGCATGTGTAGCAGTGGGACTGTGCAGGTAATAATGAAACACTAGAAAGTGCTAGAGCCTGACTCCTCCCTCTGCTTACACAGCCAGGGAGCCGCCTGCCCCCTTGGCTAATTTAAGAAAGACCATTGGACAGCCTGGGGAAGCCCTACCCCCTCTCAGCCCACCCCAAGTCCTCACAAAAATGCTGCATCAATGGTCTTTTTGGATGGGTGCTGGGAACAAAAGTTTCAATGACAATTTTTAATTTCACTTTCCACATATTATGTACCAACACAGAAAAACGATTATGATGTGTTTAAGTTACAACCTCGGTCATATAGATATTTAGGTATTTCATGGATGGTTAATCGATAGTAGTGGCATTACTAATAGCCATAACAAAAGTCATCCTGTTAGGCTAATGTTTTGTAAAAAAGTAAAGAGAAATATTCTATGGAGAAAAAGATCTTAGGAAAGCATTAGATTAATCTTTATGGTATTTCTTAACCTGCTTTCATTAAAATCATCAGACATTCCTTTGCATTCCTGTAGTAGAAGTGAAAACAACGTAATGCAAATGCAAAGTCAAACCTAAGCACAGTGTACCCTCTTCCTAGGCGACGGTTTGAAGCCATAAAGACCGTCTCTCTGGGACGTCCCGGCACCGCAGGTCCCTGCCGTTTCCCACAGAGTAGCCAGCGTCTCTCTTCAGCTGGTCTGACAGGTGGATGCCTGGACCCAACAGACAATAAGATCTAGAAAGCAGTCTGAATAGCTTTAAATACTTTAAATCAAACAAATGTCTGTCCTAGAATGCAAAAAACACTTTGTACACACATTGTAAGAGTTGATTTCATTAATCAACTCTGTCTGTTCAAATTGTGCTCCTACTTAAATCAACCTAGCATACTTGACATTAAATCACTCATACTCTAAATGTCTGGCTAAAATGTCTTGATTTATTGGATGGACGAATCCAATCTTGCTTTGTAGTTCAAGGTGCTTGAACTACAATCACCTACAAAACAGGACAGCTGTTTTTAAATTATACAAGGATCCATCAATTTCCCCTTCTATCCCCTACTATCATTCAAGTAAGTGTTGCTTTAATTCTATAATTCTACCATTCCAGCTATCACTATTAAATAATGAATGCATATAAAATTATGGGATATGTCTAATGGAGACAGACAATGATAAATGTATCACACTCACCTCGAAAAAAGCACAACAGAGAAATTACACAGTCCCTTCTGAATGCAGTGACAATGGCAGAATGGGAAGTTTGTTCGGATGATGTTTTTAAGGTCATGTAAGGATAAAAATACTTAGTGGCCATTTATGGAGTATCATTTGAGGAGGGCAGGAGACTTAATAAAGTGGTCTGTATCACTCTGCAGACACGCCTTGCGTGTCTTTCTCTGAATTTGAATTCCATACCATTTTTCCAATAAAAGATTGCTCTATGAACTTACATAACCTACAGTATTTATTTTCTACCAATTCCAATCTTGATCTTCTTTAATCCTTCCCTAAAACAATCTGAGAAAAATGTTGTATTGTATATACATTGTTAATAATGTTTTAAACATTTACAAAAAGATGAATTGAGCTAGCAACATCACAGCTAGAAAGCCTACAGATCACAGCATTGGCTGAATAGCCAAGATGCCAGTGTCAAAGAAATTCTAGATCTCTCTTTTCATTACATCCTCTAAATAGGTGTGTTGCCCTTCTCCCCCCTGACTGCATTTGGACCAAGCTTTTTATAAGCACATACAAATATATCTCCTCAGGATGTCCTCTGTAGTGGAATGAATGAGCCATAGCACGTCCTCATGTGCTATGGCCTACGGGTGGCTTATGAACATTGATCTTTAGACCAACAAAAGGCTTTCTATGTTCTTATAATACATTTGTGTCGTACCTGATCCCCCATCTCCTAAATTGAACCAAATAATGACATTATGAATGATATTATGAATGATGAATGAAGCTCTGATGTTATCATCTCATAAAACATAAATACATTGGTTGTTGAAGCTTCACAAATCCCTATCGCTCTTCATCACAGAGGTCATAGGCTCTTTGGCTGGGCCGTGTTGAATGCTGGGAAAGCCCTCTAATTCCAGCAGGACACCTGCTGCTACTTGGTGTCCAAGGTAAACACACGGATCCTAAGGCCTCACCTCATCCTCAGAGCAGCTCTGATGACAGCCACACCCTGTGACCCCATGATGGATGGGGAACAAAGCGTGACTGATTAAAGCACTCGATGGCCCACTGCCACCCAGAGGGGGGATGAGGAGAACCATCTTTTCTTGCTTTCCACTTGGTCTACACGTTGTTTTTCTGGAAGAGTAGGAACAAACAGTGGATGTTTAATATAATGTTTACTATAATGTAATCCAGCTGTGATTAGTTGTAATTATATTGTTGACTACTTATATTGGGTAATATAAACCCACTTTTATTCATATACAATACTGTTATACACAATCAGTAAAAAAACAGTATTGTGTATTAATATATCGAGTACCTTGGTGTGTTTCCCACACACTGTTGATGGATGGTCTGCTTTATCTGCATATAGGATGCAGGTTCACACAGGTTCATCACTGACAGCAAAACATGAGCAAGCATACATGCATTACATGTGTATGTGTATGCACAGATGTATGAGCTTGTGTGTGTGTGGGTGTGCGTGCATGCATTGGATGCATATAGAAAACAAAATGATTGGCCACCTATATATATACACACACACATAAAAGCCTCCAGCAAGATGATATATTATTCATCGTAAGTCACTTAAAAGTGCCTGCTGAATGACAAGTAAATAGTAAGATAATAATATCTGTTTGCTATCCTAGATATGCATCATGATAGAAGCCCCCAGTGCAGCTAAAGTCCTACCCTAGTGGCAGTAGATAAACTCCTCATACCCCCTGGAAATAGTTCAGAATAAGTCCCTTCCCCCCCAACACTAACACACACACACACACACACACACACACACACACACACACACACACACACACACACACACACACACACACACACACACACACACACACACACACACACACACACACACACACACATTTCCTTCACTGTAACATTCTGTTTGTGTCACTAGTATCCCAATCATCCGGTGAGGTTGTAAATATACACAGCGTATAAATAGAGGTTATGGAGACCCAAGACATTTGGATCCAGTTCATAGCCCAGGTTTGGGTTCCTCTGGGCTAGGGGCTCTGGGTGTGTGGGGAGCCATGACTGTGGTCGGCTCCCAGTTGAGAGGTTGGTATGGTATGGTTCCTTGTGGTGGTGGTGGCGGTAAAAGTGTCTTTCCGGTGGATGGAGATTGGACGCTGCTGTTGGTTTTACTTAAAGAGAATCTAGGCCATGGAAACAAGCCTGTTATAGCGACTGGATCAATCCCAAACACTGGGCAACACTGGACCATAGATGGTACACTCCGGTGGGACTGAGGTCACATAAAGATCTGCATTATGTGGCATGTCTCAATTCATGCATAAGCTGAATTGCTCTGTTGAGCTCATGCATTTTTTTCTTTCTTTTTCTTTTGTATTCCTCCTGATGTATGATCTCATCAAGTGAGGTGGGTTAGTTAAAACTAAGTTAGTTAAAGTTAAAGGTTTTTTCAATCAATCAAAAGTCAATGTGTATTTTAAACTGCAAAGCTAGTGAATGGGGGATCTTGTGAGGCTGTAAGCTGGGGGATGGACAGTCCCCTCAGTAGTAGGAGGGAGGGCCTACCGCGACTCCCTGCTGGCTGCTCCGCTTGTATGTGCCAATCGTCCTCCGCAGCTCATCCAGAATGCGGCAGGCCGGCTGGTCCTTGACCTCCCCAAGTTCTCCCACACTACACCGCTGTAACCTGCACTGGTGCACTGGCTAACGATGGTGTTCTGCCTCCCAGTAGAGGCAGCTGACCTGAGACTGGTAAATCTACAGTGAACCAGGGATCTTGTGAGGCCGGGGGCTGGGATGTTATTCTGTCCCCCAGTAGAGGCAGCTGACATAAGAATGCATGCGACAGTGTGGGGGGATTCCTGTCTTTTAACACAGTCTCTTTGAACTGAACACATATGCACCTGGAGTGCCTGTGTGCACTGATGGCAAGACGAAATAGAGGAGTGGTAAGGGAAATATGGAGAGAACTATAAATGAAGCATTGTTTGCTTTTCCAGGTTATGAGTCATTGTTTGTAGTCATATTGGCTGGTGTTACCATGTATGATTTAGTAATTATATCTGTCATCCTAACCCTAAAGCACAATTATGTACAAAATGTGTTATATCTAAAAAAAAAGAGATATAATGAATGTTATCTTCATTGAACTTGTATCCCACTATGCATTACACATTACAGTTTGGCATAATTATAATGATGCTAATTATTTATTCATAGTCTAAACTTCAATGGTCATTTGTCAGGTGTACAAATTAGAAAAAGTGAGGACATTTCTTTATTGATGTTCAATGTCAGATATAAGAATGAATTGCGTATTGCTAAAAAGTATGAATATGTGAAGTCTCCGGCCCATTATATTTCACATTTAGCATATTGAATCAGTCCTCAGATGTATTAAATGTCTTGCAATGTCCAGTACTCATGCCAAACAACAAACAAAAATAAACATAAAACTGGGAAAATGCAGAGGAAGTAAACCAATATCCATCCGATATTTACGGGGGAATGGATAATTCTGGTTGAACTGCAACATGGTATATGTCATAATTAAACAATTATAACATATATAAAATGAAAATATACATCCTGAACCAAATACATCTCTATATGAACTTATTGTGTTGTGCAAGAAGATGCAAACAAATAGTTTGCAACAATTCAAAGCCATCTGATGGATTTTTAACTGTTCATTAAATATTTACAAATTCAAACCCACTATAGGAACATAACAGGTAAGTCAATTAACCCTGAACCATAATATGTAAAAATATATTTTTACAGTTCCAATACAAATAGCTAAACTGGTTTAAATCCTCTAAAAGCCTGTAACAAATAATACAAATTCCTGAAATACTGACAAAAAGAGCCTTTATCCGATGCATCAACGAATTTGAGGATTTTCTTCAATCTGAAAGAAAAGAAATAGAAAAGAGACTAATGTTATTGTAAAGTATTTTTGTATATTTTTGTATATATTTTCATGGTATCACCATGTCTAATATGATCTTGTCTGATTGACGCGTGTAAACCTTCAGCAATAACTCTGTTTCAGACTCTCATGTCACCTGCTTTCCCAACTCCTGAGAGGGGTAACTTCTGCTTTAGCCAAATGTATATGCCCTTTGCCTTGAACTTTGACCAGTCTGTGCTGGATAACATCTGTTTGAGGAGAAGGCTACCTGACATAATCCTTGCACACATCTATTGATGTGATTTATGAATAACAGTTAAGCTGATCCAGACCAGTGAATGGCCCGTGGCTGACCTTACTCTAGGCTTCAGAGGGATCATCCAGCTACGGAGACGACTAACGGATGGATAATACTTACTATACAAGACCTAAAAACACTGTTGGCGTCTTGACAATATTGCATGAAGATTTCTTCTGTTGCTACAATGATATTACACACTTTACAAAATGTAAGACAATGCTTGTGTTTCAGCAATATTGTGTGATGATTTCAGTTATCAACAGATACTTCTGTAAAGCATGTTTACTTAATTGTTGCAGTCCTATGCTACAAAAGTGACAATGCACATGATACAAAACGCAAGACGTTGTCTGTGTCTCGTAGATAAGGCGTGGTGATTCCAGTTATTAATGGATACTTCTGTGAAGTATGTTCCCCATGTTGTAGCCCTACGGTGACAACAATGATAATACATATGAAACAAGAACATAAAACGTTGTGTCTTTCTTGACCTTCAGGTTTAATGATTTCAGCCATAAACTCTTCCTTAAGGTATTTTGTAGCCCTGGGGCTACAATGGTGGCACTCAGCAATTTACGAACACAAAGTGAAACACAAGGCCTGATGCACTCGTAATGGTTTACGGCTCTCTTGTAGCACCGCACTCGGACCTCCTTTCAGAGTCCATCATATAGTTCACAGAGTGCTTTGTTTGCCATGCCGGCCCCACCGCCCGGCCCATTACAATCTCAAATTGTACCGGCCTTAATCTTGAGCGTATCCATTAAAAAGAGTTTAGGTTTAGGATTGGTAACGTGAACACAAACAATAGGCTCCGGTTGCAGCTACTAAGTCCTCACATAGGGAACCTGTGGCTCTGTAGTGTTCGGCCGCAGCGAGTTGAGCCCCAGGTAGAGATACGGATCTACTGAGGTTAGCTAGTCACAATGGCGGAACCCAGTTGCTGAAAGACAGTCACATTCCACGGGGGATTTTGGGTGGGTTGGAAGAAAAGACTGGCCTGAGTTGAACCCCAGAGGGACAATGTTGAGCGATGTTGAATGTTGACAGTCTTACACTTATCTATGCTGTTTTTTTTTATTTCGAGTTGTTCATCATTGTCCTTTGCATCCACATTTGACCCACATTTCCACTGCACTTATATCTCAGCAAGTCCACCTGATCAAGTTCAACTCTTCTACAGCTTGGTAAAAGTCAGTTATTACGAAGATATATTCTGATTAATTCTGAAAGAAGCTTGTGTTAAATACCTGGAGGAGCTTGTAGTGAGGAAAAATAGAAATTGTTGGAGCTTGTAGAATAGTGAGTGTGGCAGTTGACTCACTGTGTAAAGGTTAACTGACCTGAACCACAATCCAGATGGAAGAAGGCTACAAATGGCAGGCTGATTTATTTTGAGGCTGTCAAGAATGAAATGGAAATGTTTGAAATGTCGCAATGAGTCTAATTTATGTTTTCCTGTAAAACATCATAAATAAAAACAACTTTGTAGTGAAGCAGGACTTAGTACAATGCTTGTTTTTGGGGCTATATATACGGTAGTTTCACCTGGAGAGTTAATGTCCCTCAAGGGGTATATACACTGAGATAATCTTTTAAATCTGTAGTCCAACACAGGTTTTGAGGGAAACAACAGTAGATGGGGATACATTTCCACAGGTACAACCTGAGTCACTTTATTGTTTTGAACTTCCTCAAACTATAGTCTTTTAGGTCACCAGGTACTTTACATTTCTTTCAAAGGACATAAACACAAGGTACAATAACCCCTTTGTTACATCACTTCCTTTATTTCCACTTCATGTCTCCATGTCTGCAAGATCTTCAAAATGTTTTCCCTCAGGCTGTAGCGAAGCAGGGCAGGGCGCTGAATGCTACCTGGACGTTTAAGTGAGTCTCTTATCAGACCAGGTGTTTGTGAGATTAGACCAGATCCATATCAAGATATAAAACACAATGAAAAGAAGTGTGTGAAAGAGAGCGAGAGAGATAGATAGAGAGAGATAGAGAGAGAAAGAGAGGCAACATCCACACAGCAGAGAGCAGCTGCTCGCCCTGCGCCACGTCTGCAGTGACTTGTTCGGTTGGAGGCAGAAGAATGTGACTTAGTTGACTCGGACTCAGGGGCCGCCATCATTCTGCTCGCAGTCGGCGAGTCTTCCCCTCTAATTATGAGGAGGCTCTGACCTGTGGCCCTCTCAGATAGGGGCCCTCTTAGCCCAGTAGCCTCCAAAGGGTCATGGCAACCTGGCATCTCGACACGCCCACATAACACTGAGGTGAAGCGTGGTCCAGGCATCACACTCAGAGAACTGCTGACAAACGGCAGTGTTACATCTGCAACGCTTGAGGCTGCTCAATGACGTCACACACAGGGTTTATGTTCATTATTTAGTCATCAAGCATTTAAAAATGTCCTTACATACATTTTGTTAAGGAGGGGGTAAGGGGTTAGGGAATCTTGCTCAGGGGATGCCTACAGCAGACATTTGGGATTGGAACACAGAACCTTTTGTCCTCAAGTCCAACACCCCCATAATGATTGTGGTTTGGCTGTATCAACAGCCTACAAACGGATTGGATGATTTGATCTGACCTACTGGTCACTCAGAGCAACCCATGAAAGCCAAGCTTGACCTCTTATGGCTTCCTTTCCCTTCAAATTAACGGTGCTAAATTGTTTGGAAAGCAGTTAGTATCCATTCTTTATTCTGTCCTCTTTGGCAAATTACAATTAACCCTGACAGACGTAGGATACCAGGAAAAGGAGACAGGAAAGGACAAATACCAAAGAGCCAAAGAAGATGACTTGGCAATAAGTCAAAGAACTGATGCTGTGGACCGCTGCATACTACTGATCTACAGACCACAGAATCTGAAGATATTAGCCTTGTCACCGCCATCTCATCTCGATTCTAATAGATTGTTGTTCTGATCTAATAAAATGTAATCCAATGTAATGTAATCTGATCCCAGATGATTCAATGTCTACTCATCTGACCGCCTGCTCTGTAAACGTGTGGATGTGTGTAGGGTGTAGGGACGATGCTCTGGAGGACAGATACAGATCAGTTCAGAGAACAGCGTAGTAAGGGGCCCTGGACGGGTGTGACAGCAAGATGCAATCAATCCTTTTGTAATTAAAGTATTTAAGTACACAAAGGTTCTACAAAGGTTCTGTTCTGGAAGGGTTAGCAGAAATCCAGCTGACGTGCACTAAGGGTCGTAGGTCAAATGTGGTTGAAAAGTGTGACTGGTTGGCAGGTTGCAGCAGTGGTTGTGCTTTGCTTGACAACTCACAACATGATGTGCAGGTATGGACCGTGCACATTCTTCCACTCTTGACACTGAACCTCCATCATTCTTTTAGCAGTCACAGAACCCATTCATTCAGACCCTGTCAAAACAGACCATATCCAAACGGAACTTATCATAGATAAGACTCAACACAATACTGATATTAATTGAATCAAGAAAAAAACGATATGTCTTCAAGATTAATGTTATATGTAAATGCACTGCTCTTACTATATCTAAATAAATATTTAAGTTGTTTAAAAATATTTAAGTTGTTCGTGAATATTTTTTTTAATCTATTAAGTAGGATGATGGAGCGTTTCCACCACAGGGTACGGGTCAGTTTAGTCCGCAAAGGTGCGGTACGGGTCGCGTTCCCACTGCCAAAAAGTGGGCGTGACCCGGACTGAGCCGTACTCCTCCATTGGGGTACTGAGACCCTGAAAGGGTACAGGCAATTTCCCGAGCTACACACGCTGTCCGTTGATTGGTCGACAGAATCGGCACTTCCATGCGCCAGGGGGATAATAACAAACACACACAGTAGCCACGTGGTGTTTCTGGACAACGGTGAAAGCTTTGTTTATTGACGAAAATGTGCAAAAGTTCGTTCTTCTTTTATATTGGATTTATTAGCGGGCTGCACTTTGTCGCCCGCTAAGGGTACCGCTATGTAACCGACCTGAGCAATACCGCTCCCTCCCTACCCGCACCGACCTGCACCCGCGCCATTAGATAACCACTCCAATAAAAAGAAATAACGCAATGTGCAATGTGATTTTTTCTTTCCCTGCTCCCTATCTGAGTGAGCGGAAGCTGTACTCATTATAGCTAAGCTTGTTCCAAGTTACAGTATACTTGAAATGACAGAATATTTTAAATTACAGGATATACCGACCGTACCCCATAATAATACAGCTCCCCTTTCCCCTGGCTGGCACCCTTCCCTAATAATTACACTTACGTATCACTATAACATGTATAACAATGTGTTTCCCGACTGATAACAAAGCATTTTAATGTTCGGGGACGAACTGCCGTCCCTCACTTTACAATTTGAGGTTCAGCATCTCGTTTCTTCTCTGGCTGCCAGGTGTTTCCACCTGGATGGTGGGTGAGACAGCCCCCCCTCTCCCATCACTTCATCCGGGCCTCCCTGCAGTAAAGTGTCCCAGGTGGGGTGGGAGGACCCACTGGCCACGTCTTAACCACGTCAACCCACGCCTCCCCCAACCCTCTCGGTTTCCTCACGGAGGAAACCCGCTGCTCTGTCTGTCATTACACATGAGAGGAGCAGCCGCCTGTCTCCCGAAGACATGAGCTCATTAGAAAGTGGAGAAAACGGAATGGCTAGAATGTAGAGAGAGTATCAGTGGTTTCTAAAGTGTTAGTTTCTGACTCCTCAGACATGCTTGCCATTTATTTGTTGCTATGGCTGGACTCTAATTACAATGACTATAACAGGCATTTTATATGGATAGAAAAAGGACAGAAGATTTTTTAACTACCATATATGCTCTTATATAGGCCTGATTCTCTATTTGACTGAAGCGCATCGCGGCCCAGGCCTTTATTGAAAGGAGGCCAATATTAGACAGGTCTCTGTTTCTATTTGAGGAAAACTGACTACCAGTAGAATTAATAAAAACATGATTTTGTGTCTACCGAGAGTCAAGTGAGTTTGAGAGTCAAGAGCGAGGTGATAGCTCTAGCTTGTAGCTTTACTGTAGCTATGGCTTGGATTCGTTAGCAGACATCGCCCAACTGTGGTACTTGCATGTTGCTATCACAAGCATGATGTTGAGACCTGCCCCGAAGATCACATGTTTGCGGGAGCTTTTGACTTTGATCAATCTAACCGCCTAATATATTTCTCATCATTTTATTATTTTGTATTTCTAAAATAACAAAATGATTTACAATATTGTGCATTCCATATTCCTTCAGGAGTGCAGGTCTCTTGCATTTTGATTCGTAACGTTATAGCTATATTTTAAGTGCTCTGGTGACTTTCTAATGAGCTAAACAGTCTCATCTGTATATTTTTGCATTCAATTAGACATTTAAAAACGTTGGTTCTAATGGCCTCTATTAGAGACCGACCTTTATTTGACTCCGCCCACAGCGGGACCCGACCAATGTTAGAGACCGGCCGCTATTTGAATACAGGCCAGTATTAGAGCATTTACAGTATTTATTATTTGGTCATGTAGCAGCCACTTAAGAAACTGATTGATTTGATAATGAATTGGCAGATTAGGGGTAAACTATACTGCTGGGGAATGCCATTTGGGTCGAACCCAAACCCTTTCAGCTGAGAGAACACCCCTTACACTCACTAGACTATCCTGCCCCCTGAAGGCCTGAGTGTCTCTCATGAGCCTTAGGGCCCTCACCCTCCATCCCCTATTCTACATGACCAGACCATGACCATCAAGACCTGACCATGACCAGACCATGACCATAAAGACCTGACCATGACCATCAAGGCTAGACCATGACCAGACCATGACCATTAAGACCAGACCATGACCAGACCATGACCATCAAGACCAGACCATGACCAGACCATGACTAAACCATGACCAGGACCATCAAGACTAGACCATGACTAGACCATGACCAGACCATGACTAGACCATGACCCTGACTAGACCATCACCAGACCATGACCATCAAGACTAGACCATGACCTGACCATGACTAGACCATGAACCAACTGTCTCTGAACCAATCACTCACAGTCTGTCCAATTGCTGTTCAATTAGAGTCATGACAAACGTAATTAACCAAAAAGTCTCTATTTTCTTCCTTCATCTTCCTCTTCTTCTTCGTCTTCCTCTTCTTCTATTTTGCTCTCAAACAACAAAGAACCCTTTACCACCTGGGATGAGTGGTTTCCCAAACATGTGACATCAAACATGCATGCCTAGAGGCTAACTGGCTAATAACACAGTGCGGCTCTGGTTCTTATTAGGTCCTTTATGGCCTGTCAGACTCATATCTGTTATGTCCCAGCGTGGGTCCAGTAGTACTCTCTAAATCTGCTCTCTGTCTGCCTCATCACCACCTAAACCAGCTGGAGGAGACCAGTGAATGCTTCACATTGTTCAAGGTGCACACCACTTCAGTAATTATTTATAATACTCATGAAGGCAAGTAAAACAATAACACTGACCATTTTCAACTGAGCAGAAATACAACTGCCTAGGCCAGAAATTGACTTCCGAAGAGCCCATCTGACAATGTAAGCAGAGACAACCTGTTGTTCTCCAGAGGGAATAACAGAGATTTGCAGAAGGTGACTTTTTTGTTCTAAATGATCATCATCCGTGACCACTAATGCACCGCCACTGAGGTCTCAAATCAGAGCCTTTCATCAACTCTTAAGAAGGGTGTGAATTCCTCCAGCCTGGAGTCCCGGCCCTGGGTGGAGGGTTTATTGAGGAGAGTACATCTGTGCATTGAGGAGAATGCACAGGTGCAAATCCAGGGCCATACAATTCCACGCACACCTCCGTTAGCTTAAGAGGCCCCAAAGCTACAACTCTGATCTGGAAAGTTATGGCACGTTTCCACCGGGGGGTGCGGGTCGTTTCGGTGCAGGTAGTGAGGGAGCGTTATTGCTCAGGTCGGTTACGTGTCGCGTTTCCACCGCCGACAGTACCCTTATGGGGGGGGACGGGGTTTAAGCCGGACGGAGATAGCCGCGGCAGCTACGTTGCTATGATCTCATAGCAGCCCGACACAGTGTAGTCTGCTGATAGATCCAATGAAAAAGAAAAACACGCACAATAAACAAAGAGCAACAACTGTAGGACGTCCAAGAAGGACGGCGAACTTTTGCGCAACATTTTCTTCAATAAACAAAGCTTTTGCCGTCCAGAAATACCCCATGGCTACTGTGCATGTTTGTTATTATCCCCCTGGCGCACGGAAGTGCAAATTCTGTCGACCAATCAACGGACAGCGTGTGTAGCTCGGGAAATTGCCGGTACCCTTTCAGGGTCTCAGTACCTCAACGGAGGAGTACTGCGAGAGGAGTACGGCGCAGTGCGGCTCAGTCTGGGTCACGCCCACTTTTTGGCAGTGGAAACGCGACCCGTACCGCACCTTTGCGGACTGAACGACCCGTACCCTGCGGTGGAAACACGCCATAAAATACCAGCTGAAGGACATGCAACATTATTCAAATTAGGTCTTTGTTGGATTTGTTGGAACATTTATGTAATTGTTAAAATGTCCAACAATAACATTGTTTGATTTTGGACATACAAAATATCAAGAAAGTAAAGCGCAACCTGGAATTGTTTTAACCTCAATTGGCACGAGAAAGAGTGAGTCAGATCCTCCATTAGTGAAAGAACTTCCGCAATGTATTTGTACCGGATATGCAAAACCTCTTCAGGGTTTTGGGAACTACAGGGTTTTGGGAAAGTACATGTTAATAACCTTGAGCTACTTTGCGTGGATTTGTTTCTTACGACTTCTCTATTTATAATGTTATGTTAATTCAGGATGCAGGGCTGTAACACTGTACACCCCCAGATGACGTTTGGGGCCTGTTGATCCGTGGAGGACTCTCCCTTTACCAACACCTGAGCTGGGTAAGTGGCCCAGCAGCTGCCTGGGTGCTGCGCCCACCATGGTTCCTCAGACACTGAACTGAGGGACAGGTGGCTAGCTTGTCTATCTTAAGCTATGCTAGGTTACGTGGCTAGGCTAGCAAAGGGGTGACCTCAGAGTTGTTATAGGGGTTCCCCTTCTGATCAAAACAGTAGCTCAAGCTAGCAAGCTGACAATGGACTTAATGTTTCTATCTGCCGTTGTAATTAAGTTATCCAGGGCAGGGATCTGTAGGAGGTCTCTAAATAGAAAGAGCCGTTTCCTGCATTTGATCGGATTTTCTTCCTTGGCCAGTCACACACCGTAGTAGACCACAACCACAATAAAATGAACAGTAAGCATTTTGTGGGATTGGACTAGAGATTTGTTGAGAAATGAGTGTCAAAAATCAGTGTCAATTAAATGGGAGCATGGAGCTTTGATGTCACGGGGGCGTATGTTAAGGTGACCATATTTCGGAGACAAAATCCGGGGACCTATTCGGTTCAGTGGCGAGGACATGCAAGTTTTGCGCCCCCGGTCCAGATTGTCGACGGAGGGGGCCGTCTGGTCACCCTTATGTCAAAGTCAAGTAAGTCAGTAGCAATATGGACAAGGTAAGAGGATACACAGAGGTTTGGAGCTATTTACCTTTATGGAAACAAAAGGTTAAGAATTGAGAGCTTGTTTAATTCGGCAAGTAAGCAATTTGTGGTGAGCAACTCGTTATAACTCGTCATCCGTCAAAGCCATCCATCAACTATAAGTGAATGAGATAAGAATACATATTGCCTGTCAATCGCAGTGTTAAATGCAACAATAGAGGGCGGGAGCAGAGATGTAGGGGACATTCTTTGGGTAAGTGTAAACTCCCTCTATGGCTATATTATGTTGTTTTGCGTGGGTGAGAAACGGCAGTCTTCTCACCCACGCATTGAAGGGTAAAGAGTGAAATGAAACGTGAGTCAGTTCTCACTGGAGTACACCGCCATAACTTAAGAGCTGTCGCTCTCACACTTTCCTTCCTCCAACATCGAAAGAGAGGCGTCAGAATATCACTCGGATCTGTGTAGGAGGTGCAACATTTGGCAACATTGTCTGTTTATCTGTGTCTATCAACACATAATTAATAAAAGACATGAACAGCTGTGCGGTGAGGTGAAATGTTGCTTTTTGTATTTCTTTACACTAATAAGCAGGACTGGGGTGGGTCAGGGAGTCGCCCTTCAGACCTACTTTCAATGAGCGCGTCCGTTGCCGATGCCTCCGTCTGAGCGCTGCTCCCTGTGCCATCGCCGGGTTCCTTCAGGGACTCTGCAGAGGTTTTGTTGGAGACAATGCCCTCGTCGTCGTCGGTAGCGCCCCCTAGTGCTCCGGCCTCCACCGGGCCAGGTGTTGCAGGCTGAGCAGTCGCCCCGGCCTCAACCAGGCATGCCTGTTCCGCTTGGTCTAAAAATAAGATAATCAAAAGTACAAGATGAGGTTTACACGTTTCACAACCTAGTTCTTCCCCAATAGCCGACATTTAGAAAATGTTGCAAACACATTTCCCCGAAATGTACCACCCCCACCCATCAAACTGGTGCTCTTGCTTGTAATTACTGTAGCAGGGGGGTAGCAGGGGGGTCCATAATTACTGAAGTTCTTATCGTTTGTGCTGCAGGTGTTCTGCCCACTGAGGTTGAGGGGGTTGTGTGTGTGTGTGTGTGTGTGTGTGTGTGTGTGTGTGTGTGTGTGTGTGTGTGTGTGTGTGTGTGTATGTGGGTGAATGTGAGGGAGTGTGCGTGGGACCATCTGAAGAGGGCCACCAGGACTTTAATGGCAGACCGATTACTGACCAGCTGCTAATTAGCCAGACAGCTGTTGGGGTCTGTGGGAAAGTATGGCGTCTCCATCATTATCTGACCCCGGGTTATGCTGAGGGATGTAAAAAGGAACACGCAGAACAAGAGGGGGAGAAAATGGCTGCTGTTGCAGACATTGTTGTGCCGTGACTCAAAGACTTTGCCTCCCAAGCGTGTCTAGGTACCTCCTCCCCGGGGGCCGGAGAGAACCTTCCCGGAGTAGGGGTCTGTTCTTTAGCTGAAGACTGGCAATCATCGGCTGGAAATCTCTTCTAGTCTTTGTTTGAAGTGAGGATAATAATTAGTGTCTCGTAATAAACAGGGAAATTACCTGTACTTAGTGCATGGAGATGCGTCAGCAGAAAATGGTGAGACGTCGGAAAGGAGCAGAAGGTGAAAGTAAAGTTGTGTTGAGATGAGTGTGTGGTGAACCGTGGGTGGGGGCATATCTTTCCACACTGATATGGTTTATTTCACCGATTTGCCACGTAATTTCCATGTAATTTCCTCTTCTTCTTTTTCTAAATGTTTTTTTAGAGATGTTCTCTTGACATAAATGTGGCTTGTTCCTCATTTTATGTAATAGGTGCTGAATGTAAAAAGAAAAGTGTGTGTGTGTGTGTATGTGTGTGTGTGAGAGAGAGTGAGTGTGTGTGGTGAGTGTGTGTGTGTATGTGAGTGTGTTCACTCATGCAAGCAAGATTTTTGGATTCCATGCTGTTTGATTACAATTAAACTTTTATAAGTTCAGTAGTGTTCAACTTTTCAAGGGCCTCAGTTCAGTTTCTTCCATGCAGTTTCTCTATGTTGTTAGGAATACGGGAAAGAACCATTTAAGAAGCATTTGCCCTTTATAAGTGTCTAACTGTTCACTTAACAGGGAGGGTTAGAGGATGTGGGGGAGAAAGGGGGAGACGCAAGCATGGACATGATTGGACATTAGTCAGGACCGGAAAGTAAAAGAAAAAGAAAACTGCATTAATCTCAGAATAGGAGTGAAAAGAGAGAGTGCAACGTGGAATTCTATCTGTTATCTGATATTTTTGACCAGCTGCCTCTGCTGCTAGTCTTCCCTAAGTACTGAATATAACCCCATAAAAAATAGGAACTCCCTCCTCTAGACAGGGCGATCTGCTCAGACTAGTGCGCCATCAAGTGGTAAACTTAAGTATTGCAATCTTGAATGTCTTCGAAGACAACAGAACAGTCTAGTCACAGAACAGTCTAGCTTGACATCATACACAAGGACATTTTTCAATGTGCGTGTAAGATTAAAAAAAATGCTATTGCCATTTATTTGGTTCCCTTCTGGCTGTTTTTGTTATAGGTTCCCATAATCCTTTCACACGAGATCACTCTATTGTTCGACAGCATTACCCTTCCCTCACTTCATGTATCTCATTTCACATGTATTGAAACCTACCTAGGCCTACCTAGTTGCATACACTTCCTTTAATCAGAATCTAACTGTTCTTACCTAAGAGGAAGCCATGTGGCGCATAAGTTGGCCGCAAAAAAACTACAAAATAACTGCCAGATGGTAACAGAAACAGCTTGGATGTGCCACCCTCTTATGAGTTTGTGTTACCGGCTAGTCTTTCTGTGGCACATGGTAGACAGAGCAGAACACACGGCTCTGCACCTCTGGAACAGTCTGCCAGAGGAGTAAGGACATTATTGTAAACCCTAAAACATACCTTTTTAGTATCAAATCTTTGTGTTTAAATCTCCCTCTCAGAAGTATTATCAGATGTAATTGACTTATTTATTTATGACTTATTTTAGACCGTTTTTTGTTCTTGTTTGTGTTGTTTCTCATGTTAAACACTTTGTATTTGCAGTTTTACATGAAAACCCTACATTTATGAAGTTCCATTCATTGATTGATAGATCAAAGCCTCCTAATCCTCACCGTTCTGCTCTGCCATTGGCTGTGGAACTTCAGCGACTCCAGAGTCCTTTGGCTGGGGGTCTTCAGCAGGTCCAGAGTCCTTTGGCTGGGGGTCTTCAGCAGGTCCAGACTCCTTTGGCTGGGGGTCTTCAGCAGGTCCAGACTCCTTTGGCTGGGGGTCTTCAGCAGGTCCAGAGTCCTTTGGCTGGGGGTCTTCAGCAGGTCCAGAGTCCTTTGGCTGGGGGTCTTCAGTGGGTCCAGACTCCTTTGACTTGGGAACTCCATTGTTCTCAGAGTCTTGGGACACCTTTGAATCCACCTTCCCGTTATCCGCTGTCTGCCTCCCTGTACAGCGGATGTACGACCAGACAGTGGTGGTAACTGATCAGTGGGTCAGTGAGGCAGCATAGTTAGGCTTTCATTCGATATCTATGTGCAATGCAGTTCCTTGATCCCTCACATTACATTAAAAAAGCTTGAGTCACTTCCTGGCTTTATATAGTTTTAACTTTATATTCTATATGCTTTGTCTTTTAGCTTAAATCCAATAGTCACTGAATCTGAATCTGAATATAATCAGAGTGTGTTGGTTTCTAAGATAAGATAGTATTTTATTGATCGCAGATCGGAAATCCAGGGGGAAAAGGGGGAAGAATTGTCTACTCCAGTGGTTATGGTGTTCCATAACCACGATGTTATGATGCAGTCCCAGCATAAAGGCCCTGTGTTTGAAGCTTGCCTATTGGCAGCCTTGCTAAGGATGCCTTAACACCTACCTGTTGCGCAAGTATTTTCTGAACGCACAGTTAGTTCCTCACTCCCAGTTCCCATTAAATTACTCAATAAATAATAAGAGTTGATCATATGACTATTTGAGTGTTTGCAGTACTTACCGTCGTATACTGTACTGTTGTCTGGCTCAGTGTGATCCACGACTACACTGAGAGGAACGCCAGCATCCTCCATCCTGAGGTCCACCGAGAACCTCTGTAGTAATTCAATAACAACACACACATACACAAACCCACACACACAAACATACACATGCCCGCACACACACACACACACACACACACACACACCAGCACACACACATTAATACATATGGGTGTGGTTGTGTTGATGGGCTTAAGGATATGGTCAGTGTGTCAGTGATTATTACCCTTTGATAGTTGCGTCTGATGAAGCAGCCCACAGCGAACAACACACATATCAAAACCAGACAGAGGATAATTATTCCTTAAGAAAAAGAAAACAATTACACAAAATGAATTGAGGAACATACCTATCTCAACTTGATTTCACCACAAATTCATTGCATGCTACTATGGTATTTCGGTCTTGATGTTTCTGCATTACCGGTTTTTCCAATTCTTCTGCCAGGTGTAGTAGTAGTAGTAGTAGTAGTAGTAGTAGTAGTAGATTCTACAACATATAGGTTTAAAACAAATATGAAATAGTTTGGCTAGTAATTATGACAGGTATAGATGTAAATTGAGATAGTAGACACTACCTATTTGTTGGTGTAATAGAGCAGGCCATGCAAGCGATTCTTTGTAGTTTAATACGCGTTTGTTAAGGAATTAATTGTTTGAGTTTACGATGCCAATATGTATGTTGGAACACCTGCTGTGGTCATAGTGCCTTCTTTCATGGCGGGAGTAGAGGAGAAAAGGGAAAAAGGAGTAGCTGGCAGCGCCGATGGTACCAGGGCTTCAGGGGTCTGTGAGTCTGCACAAAAAGGTTCTACAAATCATTTTACGTCATACTTATGTAACGTCATACTTGCACTTTTTAAGCTGGACCACAATAAAACGATTTGTAGAGAATAATTCAGATGGATACAGTAGAAATGTTACATATTACAGGTATAAAATGTAATTTATATTTAAAATTATATATATAAATTTATATTATTTAATTTTAAAGGGTAAGTTATGATTATAATTGACTTATTTTGTAGCTTATAGTTGCATCGGATACTACAAGAATTTCCCGCCCTCTGGATATAGTGAAGATTGTTTTACATGTGGGCATGGGGTCCGTGGTGTTGTCAGCGATGGTGTTGACTCCCTGGGTTAAATTGGATGTCAGGTAAGTAAAATTTGACATCTTGGTCGTTGAGCCATTGGTTTCAGCACTGGCCAGACCTAGAGGAACGGAGTGTTTCATGATTCACCTATCAAATTATGCTTTTATTTATTTTTTATGGTCAAATAATCAAATATGTCCACGAATTTGAGCATATTATATTATATATAGGTGGCCCAGGAATAGTAGTAGTAGTATAGTAGCTTTTACAACATCTAGGTTTAAAACAAATATGAAATCGTTTGGCTAGTAATTATGACGGGTATAAATGTAAATTGAGATAGTAGACACTACCTATTTGTTGGCGTAATAGAGCAGGCCATGCAAGTGATTCTTTGCACAGTTTAATAAGCGTTTGTTAAGGAATCAATTGTTTCAGTGTACGATGCCAATATGTATGTTGAAACACCTTTCATGGGTTTACCTGTGGTCATATTGGCTCCCTGGGTTACATTGGACGTCACGTAAGTAAAAGTTGACATGTTGGTTGTTGTTTCAGCACTGACCAGACCTAGAGGAACAGAGTGTTATGGTCAAATAATCAAACTATGTCCACAAATTTGATCATATTATATTCACGGTGGTTGGTTCAGGCTACGAATGAATTGCTCTTTTGGGGATCAATAAAGTTGTTTGAATTGAATTGAATTGAATTGAATTGAATTGAATTGAATTGAATTGAATTGAATTGAATTGAATTGAATTGAATTGAATTGAATTGACGCTTTGAATAAGAGACGTGACACTGGGAAATAAAGATGCACAGGTATGACATTGACAACCCGTGTGTCTATAGGCGTATACCTATAT
>OMLJ01061097.1:0-11653 GCA_900302595.1 Gadiculus argenteus | reverse complement strand
TAATAATTAATCTTACTTAGATTTACCTGTGTGTGTGGGGGGAAGCTGCTAGTGTTCCCTGTGTATCTGAGCTACACGTATCTCGGAGGCCGTAGCTAGTAGCCTCCTGACACACATGACTAGAGAGTGGTGTGTTATCGGTGTGACATTACTGTTGCATTGACTTTAACCTGTTGCAAGCGGTCGCCAGGTAAGTCCCTTCAAGTACATAGTCTTAAGTCTATGTGATCACTTGAATACGCTGTGTGTATGTCTGTATGGCGGAGGGAGGGGACGGGGTATTAGCCAACGCTCCAGAAGGCAAATCCTTTGATGGTAATATATAGGTGATCTGCCAAGCACCTGTGTTCTCTCTGTAATCAGATCTAATTATTTCTAGAATCAGGTCCAATCAACTCTATAATCAGGTCTATTGATCTAGAGTAGCTGTTAGTGGTATGTGGCTCACCCCCTGCCCATTCTATGCAATTGTAACTTGGCACCTGTCTCTTCCAGGCAAAGCCGTCATGGCCCCCAGCCTCGACTCGTTCGGCAGGGACCGCACTGCCTACCAGGAGCACGCACGCCAGCGCAGGATAGCCGAGCGAGAGGCGCGCCGGTAGGTGTCATGCAAGACCTTGCGTGATCTAGACTCCTGTCTGTCCAATTCTATCGCCTCGCCCATCACTATCCAAATCTCTTCAAATCCATCCATCTTCTCTTTCCGACTCAATAAAAAAAATTACAATCTTTTAAAATTCATATATACAAATGTATTCCTTTTTAACCACTCTCTACCGTCTCTCCACTGTTGATGTAAACGGTTCAGAATACTGGGTTATTCCGGGCCGGTGGCTGTGTCTAACATTGTCCCGGGTGTCCTCATAGGACTCGCAGGCGGCAGGCCCGAGAGCAGAACGGAAAGAGAGCGGAGCACCGAGAAGGCCTGTCCTCGGATGACGAGGAGACGTCCACCGACATCACCAGCTTCGACATGGAGAGAGGTACGTCCCTAAATCATTCAGCCTTCAAATGTTGCAAGCAGGGCGTTAAAGCGCTTCCCCGTGGAGGTAAATAAAGTCAGTTGTCGACGAGTACTCCTTTTGATCCCGTGTTATTCTATTCAGCTGTGTCTCGCAGTTGAGCTATGTTGTATTGAGAATCGTAGGGATTCTCAATACTCCAGGGTTTCCCACAGCACTTTACAGCTTAGGTGGCTGCCTTAACTGCGACGTCAAAAGACGTAAAAAAAAATAAAAAAAATAAATAAAAAGTTGATTTTGAAGTGTAAAATAATCTAAACTTCATTCGATCTGTGTTAAGATCAGGCTGCAGGGCAACAGTCTGACAGCTTGCATGAAAATAGGCATTATGTATACCATAGTACCAACTAGGGGTGGGAATTGATGTTTTTATCAATATCGATGCCATTGTCGATTCTGCCTATCGATCCAATTCCTTATCAATTCTCTTACCGATTCCTGAGTAGTTCATTGAGTGGCAAAAAAGGAGTTCTACACAGTCTTCTGCACCAAAAGCAACCATTTTATTTTTTGCTTTAATTTTTATGTTTTAATTTTTATGTTTTACATATTCTCAGAGAAGCGAGAGAGCCATCGTTTAATGCACTAAACGAAGAAGTTGAAAGATGGTGCGATCTACGAGAAAGACACAGAGGAACTGTCCTTACAAGGCTTTTGTTGGGATAAAAAACAAGTGGTTAGCAAAATAAAGAATATGCTGCCGTTTGTGGACTTGTAAATAGTTAATGGCGTTTGTAGCCCACTCAGACGTGAACTTTCTGGCATGTGGGTGTCTTCATTCATAAAAAACATTCTGGAGTATGCAAATGAATCTAAAGACATCTCGTCTCCGTGCGCAGCCCTTGCAGCCCCGCCTTCTCCTGTGAACCAACAAAGCCTGCATTGAGACAAACGGGGGTTTTACCCCCTCAGTTTACAGACAACTTGAGATAAGACGATGAAATTGCCGGGAGTGCCGCAACCGAACCGGCTTGGCGGTATAAAAAGGGATGCTGCCTCTAAGTTTGTGGATGACCAGGGGTTTGTGATCTCCTGAATACACAATGCCATCACTGGAGAGTGGAAAGAATGTATGCAGAGAAAAGGGAGGAGTTAAAGTTTATTGGGGGGGGGCTGAGATGTTATAGGGCCGCCGTTTGCGATGAAGGGGCCGTCGCAGTCGATAAAAATTATAATATACTTTTTCATTAAATGATGACAGTGGCATTGCCCGGTACGCCCGGTGGCCAGTCCATGCCTGCTGATTACACACGGCAGCATTTTCGTGGCATTTAGTGAAATGGAGGCAGACTTTGCATCGCTTCCTCCTCTCCATGATGCTGCTGCCTCGCTATTTGAAGGTCTGAGCCATCGCATCGAGAGTGACTCAAAATATTGAGAAACAGAAAAACCTTGTGCAGGGAAATGAGGGATCGTTAAGAAGAATCGATAACGTTGGAGGCGTACAATTCCTATGGAATTGGTTAGTTGGAAACGGTTCTCAGTAGGAACCGGTTCTCGATTCCCACCCCTAGTACCAACTGTATAACCGTCAGGCCCCCTGGTCAGACAGCAATCCCACCACCTTAAAAAACAAATATTCTGTGGGAAACCCTGTACTCCCTATGATTCTCTCAATCATAGGGAGTCATTTCCCTAGATATCCTTGAAGGAGGATACCTTGAGAAGATTACAATGGGTTGCATGATAGCCGGTAAACACGGATCTCTCCCTCTTTGTGGTCCTCAGATCGTATTGTGCGGGAATGTAAGAAGGTGTTCGAGGATGCCGTGGAAGACTTCCACTCCCTGGACTTTATCAAGGCACGCTTCGAGGTGTGGCGACGGGACTATGTCCAGTGTTACAGAGAGGCTTACATCGGCTTGTGTCTCCCCAAACTCTTCAACCCGCTGGTCCGACTGCAGCTCATAACCTGGAGCGCCCTAGAGGTCAGTAGGTCCTCTAACTATAAATGCACACAATACAATACTCACATTCATGGTTAGCATGGGTGGCTGCAGTGGGATTCTAACCCCTTACCCTGGCACCGGTGAGGCCTTGCTATAACAGCTGAGCTAAGAAAGGACCACAAACTACTGCATTTAGTAAATCATTTAGCGTACATTTTTATCTCGAAGTTTAGTTTTTGTTCGGGCTTTGAACTCAGAACTCAGAACCTTTTGGTTGGGAGTCAAACACGCTTATCGGTAGACTCTTTGAATACGTTTTAATAATCAAACCTAACTTCCCCGGCAGGCGGAGTGTGCCAACTTTGAGTACATGCTGTGGTTCGAGTCGCTACTGTTCTACGGCTGTGAGGAGCAGGGGCCCTTGCGGGCCGGAGATGTGGACGTCAACCTGCTTCCCGCCATCGTGGAGAAGGTGCTGATCTCCAAGCTGTCCGGTACGCTCACTCACTCACTCAATATCTTCCTAGCCCCGAACCATTACCTTCCCCACACCCTCCAACGTTGTTCTGAGGTGATTCCGACATTGTGAAGTGTAAACTTAGAACAAATCGCTGAATCATTTACCTAATCCTTAAGTAAGGCATTTCAACCGGTCCAACCTATTGCTAAGATATCATTACCTTTTGTGCGTTTCACGTTGGCAGCCATTGTTCATAGGGCTAACTGAAGGGCCGTTATGGTATTCACGCAAAACAGAGTGGTAGTTTGGAGTGGTAGGGTCTAGAGAAGGTAATTGCAACAACTTCAACAGAACAAAATGCTTTTAATTGTCTACATTGTGGGTTAAAAATAGAAATTAAAGTAATAAATAAAAGTCTTAGCCCAGCCCCAGAGATTCAAGTTGTTTGTTCATCATGAAGCATGTGAGCTGAAGGCTAACCTAGTGGGCCTTGGGCGGGGATGTGTTCCAGTGTTGGCAGAGCAGGTGTGGGACCCCCTGTCCAGCAGCCAGACAGCCAGGCTGGTGGGCTTCATACGTAGGCTGATCCGGAGCTACCCCACGGTGCTGCACGGGGACAACCGCTACACAGAGGTACTGCACACACACCACCACCCACGATGCTAGAGGAACCACCATAGTGGTAGTAGTGGGGAACTGTGTTTGCATGGTGACAATTGGTTTAAAAAGTATAGAATGTTTTATGGAATGATGGAAACAGCATGTTTGTGGAAAGCTCATTGTGAGACTGGCTTGTAGTGGCTGTAATTCTGCACCACGGCTGAATTTCTGGAATGAGTCTTCCAATAATGTATTAGGGGCCACTAACACACACCTATGTGAAAGCATCCATAAAGTAGCGTGCCATGGGACCAGTAAGAACGGTTTTAGTTTTAGTCAGAGGGGGTTGGAGAGATGGTTCTCATTCTGTACCATAATAACAGACCTGTTTGTTCAGGAGCTGCTGAAGGCCGTGCTACTCAGGACCCGACGCTCCCTAGATGAAGACGTTTTCCTGCCGCTCTATCCCAAGATGTGAGTCCTGCAGACCTCTGGGTTTGAATCCCACTGATCCACATTCAATTAATGTTTTGTTGAGAGGCGTGTATTAATTATTGTGGACTTTTTTGGGGCAGTGTCCTAGAGAACAAGAATGGTGGTCCCTACCTATTCTACGAGAGACAGTTCTGGTCCTGTGTAAAGGTATGGATACATGCATTACACAAGCTCCTATTATAACTAACTGAGCCTGCTGCCATTGTGCTGTGACTGCTGTATTCCTGTTTTTGTAGCCGTTGAGCCCTCTAGCATGACGCTCATTGACTTGGCATATTTCCCTTGATTTGTAGCTGTTGAACCTGCTAGCATGGTTCTGATTTGTCTAATGACTATGACTTGTCTAATTAAATTTGGTTTTGTGGCATTGATCCGACTAATAACGGCAACCTGATCCTATTTGTTGTCTCCTCTTGTTAGCTCCTTGGCAACATCCTGCAGTTTGAAGGCATCCTCTCCAGCTCGTGTGTTCGAGAGCTCGCCCTGGACAGCACGTTGAACCGCTACATCCTCTCTGCCCTGCAGACCACCGACTCCACAGACGACAGCGTGCTCAAGTGCCAGCAGGTAGTGTAGTCCATCGATTCGGGCTGTTGACCTCAGCTCGAATCTGCATCGCTCAAAACCAGCATTCAGCATTTGTGAGAATCACGCCACAAATAGTTAGTTGGTTGTGGTTTGCTTGTTGGTATGACTCTTAAGGCAGTGTGTTTTATATGTACACCACCTTTTTTTAATACCTTTAAAAAATAATAATAATAATAATCCCCACCAACTAACTCAAGCTTAAAACCCAGCAGTCTCCTGTGACTACATCTATCTGCTCATCCAACCCAACCCTGATCTGGTGTCTGATTTCCGCACTTGGGTTTTTTCCCCCTCCAGGTGGTGCAGTGTTTCCCCGCCCAGTGGTTCTCCGGGATGTCGGGCCAGAAGACGCTGCCTCAGTTGGAGCCGCTGTGCCGCTACCTGACGCACGTGGCCAGCATGCTGTACCGCAGCAGCCTGGCCGCTTCAGACCTGGAGCGCCGCGAACTCAAGTAAGGAGCTGGCAGAAAACACACTTCAGAGCAAGGCCGACGCCATACTCGGGAACGCGTGGCACTGTAGTAGCCTCACGCAGCCATTTTTTTTTACACTTAAACAAATTTTGTATGTGTGGTATTTTCTGACGACGACGATTGCTCTTGAACAATCCGTAAATCCTACAGGTCAATGCCATGGTGGCAGTCATGGTTTTAGTCACAGTTACGGCCGTTGTTTCTGCCATGGATGCAACCAAGGCTTTGGCAACGGTTGCATGGATCTCAGTCATGTAGTATCACATTATTTATGTATTTTTTTGTGATGGCTGACTAATGGGACTGCATGTAAAGGGTTGCATGATGAGACTATGAATGAGACCATTCCCTGGGGGTACCGACTCTAAACGGGACTGTTTTCTGACTGCTACCGGATCTAAATGGGACTCTTTCCCCCCTTTCCACAGGGACCAGATCAAAGAGGTGGTGAAGATGCTGGGACAGATGAACGCACTGGACCACATTATCACCGTGGCAACGGAACACGGCATTAAGGACATCAAACCTCTGCTGGAAGCCAAGTAGTCATGGGTCGCTCACGGATCCCTACTTCAAGGCGCTTGGAGCACTTATTCCTTATTCCGAGGGAGTGTAAACCAACGACGAACATTGATGTAAATGGTGTGAATAGTTGTACATTGTGTGAAGGGGGAGGGAGTGTGTCCTTTTGGATTAAGACTGATTTTTATCTGAGATCTTGTAGTTTTTGGGTTCCCTTCAAAGAGTATTGGTTGAAAGACTGGACTGCATAATCCCAAACATGGAAGAAACTTTGGAAAAGAAGCAAACACCATGAAATCGTTCTGCATTTTGTTACCTGTGTGGATTTTTCAGAACTACTCTTTTAAACGCATCACATTAACATTGTACAAATGCAAAGCAATGCAAGCTCCATGGGTCTTGCCTACGTTTGCCACTTTTACGTATGTGCCAATAGAGGAAGACTCGAACATCTCATCTTATAACTTCAGAGAATGGAGTTTTTTTTGGGGGGGGGGCTTTATGTAATTTTCATCCTTCAGCTTCATACTCATGTTTGAATTTTATTTGACTGAATAAAAAATGGATATCACGACTTTTATGGATCTTAAAATGTATGTTTGTTATTCAAATGATAATTTATAGGCCCATCACCGTCTATATTCACACTAAGATGAATCTTCAATTGAAATTAGATAAACCACAAAAGACAAACCAACAAATCATTGGTTACACAAACCATAAAACCATAAACAATTACAAAGTTTCCAATCATGGAAAAATGCTACTTGTTTTCTTAATTATAGGCGTACACCACATTCTTGGTTTCTTTTTGCTTATCGACGCCACCGTTACCCACCCCCTTGGCAAGTCACCCGATGAACAGTAGAACATGCCTTTATAGTAAAGTGGGCGGAGCTGAAGGTTTGCTGTGTGTACCCCCCCCACCACCCCCTTCCTCCACCAAATCGCGAAAAAAGTACAATCTCACACACTTTAAATCCATTGGAGGCCTGTCTAATCACCCAGATCCGAGTCGTTTTTATTAAACTGCAGGACGGATATCGATCAACGGAGATCCCCATTTCACTCACACTCTGCAAGGTAAATATCTTAACTTACCAGCACTACCAACTCCTCGATTTGGTCATGCAATTTATACCATTGGGATATCCTGGATTCAATTGTTCCAGTTTCGGAGATGGTCAGAATCTGCGGGTGAATGTATATTACGATGCTATACGTAAAACATGCATCGTAAAATAAAAGTTACACTTTACCACCAGGTAATAAATAATGTTACCCCCAAGTCCCAATATGCACGCCGAAGCACATGCTCGCTCGTTTGGGCTCTCCGTATACTCGTCCTGCAGGAATGGCACTGCTAGAAAATGTATCCAAAATGCAAACACAGGCCTGTATTGGCTAAGGCTATTGCTAGAATGATAACAAATGAACGACACTAGTTTATATGTTTTGTTGTGTAATTGGGGTCTATAGGCTATGTGAGTTTAGTACCATGTGTCTGTAAAAGTCAATTGTGTCACTGGCAGTAATTGTTGACGGACCGTGTGGAGAAATGAGATTGTAGCGTTCTTGAAGCACCGTATAGTAACGTTGAAATGTATGATGAAAACATGGCTTGAGACATGACTTTGTTTACATATCACTTGCAATCACCGATCTTCACTTAAAAACAACTTGGCAGTAGAAAGAGAGACGGTAGGCCTGCATAATAATAGCATGTATATCTACTAGGCCTACATCTAAAGGTTACACATAAATGTAAACATTTTTATTTATAACTAGAGGCCACAGAAAATAAAAGATTGGTAGAGGACAAAAGGTAGGCAATAGAAACTGTTGAATGATGATCATTCTCTGTACACACACACATGTTGATCATTCTCTGTACACACACACATGTTGATCATTCTCTGTACACACACACATGTTGATCATTCTCTGTACACACACACATGTTGATCATTCTCTGTACACACACACATGTTGATCATTCTCTGTACACACACACATGTTGATCATTCTCTGTACACACACACATGTTGATCATTCTCTGTACACACACACATGTTGATCATTCTCTGTACACACACACATGCACAAACAGGTGAGTGTCTGCTTTTATGGCAAGGTTAGGATGACCAGCCTCAAGCCTTTCCAAAATCAGTAAATATTGATCCAAATGTGTCCACATTCAACCACAATGCTACCAATGTCTGGACTGTCGAATGCACCCTAGCGGTTTTAAATATGTCCTCACACAGTCCTCATGCCTATTCCTCGGATAGGGCAATCTTGCCTGTTCCCCAGATATCCAAACAATACCCAAGATTATTTCAGTCTTATAGTTGAATGACAGAATACTCTGCGGGAAAAGGAAGTCTCAACGATTGGGATAGCTCTAACTGGGCACAATGACAGTGTACTGAGAATGAACTGTAGGACCTCATATTCCTATTGAGGCTATGTTTAGCCTGCTGAAAGTGAGCCACCACTAAATGCGCTTCACTTCCAGCTAGCAAAAGGCTAAGGTTAGTGGGGGGCAGGTTTGGGCATGATAAAGTACCATCTACAAGGAATTGTATGCTATTAAGTGCTGTTACGCTGCTTCATGTTGCAGTTCAAATCAAATGTCTGGTTCATGGATCATTATAAAAGGCATAGTTTAGTTTTTATTGGCTGCTTTTCAGATAAAGCAAGCAGGTTTAAGACATCACGTTGGCCTCTGGTAACTTCTGATGGGATTTTGTATTCAACATTGTATAGGCTAAATGAATAATCAAATAACCCTTAGGTTAATTGAATGAAAATAACTGTTACTTGTAGCCCTAATCCAGTTATGAGGTTTTTTTTTAAAGGTTGTGTCGTTGGTTGAGTTGAAAGATTTTAAATGGTTTCCCAGGGTGAATGCTGTTGCTGCACAGTTACATTCAACAGATAATGGTGTACAAACATTCCCTTGCATAAAATACTGGAGCAATGTTTGATATGAATCGCATATCAAATGCAATCGATTTGTTCACCGCATTTGTGTCCTTGGTATAATACCGCAGGACACAAAAGAGTAGAAAAGTTGCATAGATTTTTCCACTGGAAGCCAGGCAGGTGTTTGAGTGAGTTTCTCTTTCTCAATGTGCTTCACCTTTTGCCCATTGGTCATTAGGCAGCAGGTGCATCAACAATATTGAATAAAAATGTTTGTCTCCTGGGTAGACAAACAGCTAGACCAAAGAAACACTAATAAATTATATTGTCCCACTTCTGCATTTAGTGAAGAGTCGTGTAAATCACCAAGTTTCTTGAGGATCTTCTCTGAGAAGGTCATTGTGTGTGAGAGATTGCTAGTATATGTATAGGTGTGTCTGCTCAGAGTGTGGGTATGTGGAGGTGTGTGTGCTTATGTAGATATGTTTGCTTCTGTGCACTGGTTTGTGCATGTGCCTGCAAGTATATGCTTGAACAGGTATGCATATGTACACCTGTGTACTGTGTGCAGGTATGTCCGTGTGCATACAGGGATGTGTGTGTGTGTGTATATAAGAAGAGTGCTGTGTGAGAGGGAGGCAATATGGGTCTCTGCTTGGAATAGCCAAGTCACGTGAGCTGCCAGGTTGAGTTTCAGAAGGTTACTTGTGTAGACGGACCGTTTCCCACCCCAAGGGAACAAGAGTTAACTCAAAGCAACTCAACCAACTTATAAGGGCCATTTTTGAGTAAGTGTCTTCTTTCTATTCCATATATAGTAATAGTCATCGATATAGTCATAGTGCTATGCGTCAGCTGCGCACTCTCTTCTCCAGTAATCACGTTGACAATGCATGGTGTAGGCTACTACAAATCATGGCACTGAAGCGAGAGATGCCAGTGGACTCCCTGCCGTGATTTATGTAGAGTGCAGTCATTGGGTTTGCTGAACCATGTTGGCTGCGTGGTCTCTCTGTGTAGTATTGCGTAACATGCCCAGGTTTGCACACAGCTGCAGCTTGTCTTGTTGTGGGGAAGGGCCAGGGAGTCTACACAGGCCAGTAGAGGTTGTTAAACCTTAGTGGGAAATGACAATGGGTAGCATACTTCAAAATAAGTTTATTTTTATTTTGGCTGGCTGACACCAAATAAGTCCTTTTGCAGACAAACTTGTTTTATACTATACTTGTTTTATAGTGCGCTGCTGGATTGCGTAATATTCCAGTAGGTTTGCGCTTGTTCTCTGCAAGAAAGTATTTTTGCTCTAACAATGACTTCCCCAAGAGGCATTAAGAGCATCAGCTGTCAGTTTTACTTGATGCTTTCAAGTGATAGGAATTCTCCTCTGACATACTTTTTTGTGTTGATTAGTTCAGTTTCTTTTTGGTTTAGTTGCTTTGCAGGCCCAACGTATGATGAACTATTCATGAGTCAATCTCTAAAATAAAAATTATATGCAATACATCCTTGATCATGCAAACGCTAATTCAAGTGTTCATTTGAAATGTATATGGTTCTGTGCGCTCTCCTTCCTGTACAACAACACTGATTCTGCTACGTTCAACTCTGCGTGCAATAAGGATATCCCACGCCTTAAAGGTCCCATGGCATGCCAATTTATGGATGTTTATAGGTGTTAGTGGGCCCTTAATTCAGTATTTGAAGACGTTCAAGAAATGCAACCTAGATGCAGAATTACAGCCACTATGAGCCAGTCCCACAATGAGCTTTCCACAAAAGTTTTTAGAGGCGGGTCCAGGTGGAGGGTGGGGGCGGGTCAAGGTGGAGAGTGGGGGTGTGGCCCTGAGCAGCGGCCACAGTACAGTGCGCTAGTGTTTACAGTGGATGTATCGCAATGGCGAGGCACACACAGCGTTTAGCCATGTTTTGTAAATATTCTAGAATACTCTGAGTGCTCAAGCGGGAGTCCTGGAGCTCTATATGTAAATAATATATTAGTGCTGGGCGGCATGACCAAAAATTCATATCATGGTATTTTTATACGGTTTCACTGTATATGACGGTATATGCAAGGTGCGAAATACGGGGGGGCACACTGGGTATAGGTATAACTGGCCCACTCATGCATTACCTCATGAATATTCATGAGCTCATGAATATTCATGATTGACCACTATGCAATTCACAGGGTATTGTAATATTGTACAGTCTATCTATTGTATCAATAGTTCATCAGTGGCAGTGCGTGCGTGCGTGTGTGTGTGTGCGTGTGTGTGCAGTGAACCGTTGTGAACTGCAATGACATCTAGAAATCATACCGTATTTAATGGGTTATAATATCGATGTATATTATGTAGGGGTTGATTATAATGACTGAATAATATTGTATGAATCATTCTAATCATAATAATTTTTACAATTCATGTAGGCCTATTATAATGATGCACGTCTTGAGCCAGTCATCAGCCAGAACGTGTCCGCACCGCTTCTAGTGAGGACCATTACGGAACACAGCCGCTTCTAGTGAGGACCATTACGGAACACAGCCGCTTCTAGTGGGGACCAGTACGGAACACAGCCGCTTCTAGTGGGGACCAGTACGGAACACAGCCGCTTCTAGTGGGGACCAGTACGGAACACAGCCGCTTCTAGTGGGGACCAGTACGGAACACAGCC
>OMLJ01061093.1:0-15000 GCA_900302595.1 Gadiculus argenteus | reverse complement strand
ATACTTATTCAAATTGATATCCAAATATTGTAACTACTTGAAACATGCGATGGCTGCATGCCTGACATTGCTTCTACATGTCTTCAAATTAGGCGTTTCCAAAGCACATAAGAATGTAATTACGTAGCAGAGCGTTCCAGTGCTTTGGAGAGGACACGGCTATATTACAAGCCAAAATTGTGTTATACTGTCTGAAATTACGCAAATAGAGGCTAGAGTAGAGAAGAGGAACATGTTTGATGAATATAAGTAATTGGAATCCATAATTACGAGGATAAATACACATTATGTCAAATCAGTGATAATGAATGTACCAATTTAATCAATGTGAAGGTGCAATGCAATCAATGCAAAATAAGTCATGTGCGCTCTATGTGTGGAAGAAACAGAAAAGTAGAAGACAATATGCATACAAGTCAGAAAAAAATATATGCATAATTAAATTAGCCAAGGGATAATGAGAGAGCGAAAATGTTCATCAGGTTCCCATTGAGAGGCACTAATATTTAACAGGATACAGAACAATTCCAAGCTTTGATTGCTGAACATGTGATTATGCATAATTCTGTGACTTAATTTGTCCTCCCCTCTCTTCCGTAGGGCAGAGGGAGATCAGGAGCTGCAGTGAGTAAAGCTTTTTTCCTATCTGTATCTGTGTGTGTGTGTGTGTGTGTGTGCGTGCGTGTGTGTGTGTGTGCGTGTGTGTGTGTGTGTGTGTGTGTGCATGTGCGATGTGTGCATTATTGCTTTAAGGAATCAATATTTCATAAATAAAAGACAATATGAGAAATGAAATGAGATAAAAATCGAATCTCAACCCAAAATAAAAAAACCCAAAAAGCAAAATCAGATGACATTCGGTATTTATAGCATATTGTTATAACCATAACTGCACTATATTCCATAATGGTGATATGCTGCTATGTGTTAAGTCAAATACACTAATTCCTTTTCTTTTCATTTCAGGGGTTGCCGGGAACCAACGGCCTGCCAGGCGGAGTGGGACCACAGGGCCCGGCAGTGAGTATCTGGGCTTCCTGAAGCCGTTCTGTTCCCAGGGGCCCTTTTATCCTTCCACCGCGGCTCTTACTGTACTCCCACCACAGTCTGCTGGTGTATCTCTGACCCTCATTACCATATCATACAGTAAAACACAGCACTAAAAATAACAACACAAGCAGCGTTGTGGCTTGAAGAAAGCAGTGTTATGTCAGCTCATTATGTGCATTATGTGCGTTACGAGAGTGGTGCTCAAACTGGCTGCACTGTGGCCTCTAGATCATATTTTTAATTGGCAATTTCATCCAGTGAAGATTCCAAAACATACAAATACATTGTACTACCCTTCTTAGCAAAGTACAAAACAATGTAAAGTATAGAGTCAGAGGCGCAAATGACTATATGTGGTGCATAGGGGCGCCGCACAAGGGGGGCGCCAAGACGATGGTCCATAAAAAAGAGACAAAAGATGAATACCCCCCCTCAATAATTACGATCGGGGGCGCAAAGTTTCAAAAGACGGGGGTGCAAAAAGTTGTTGCTGCATACCCCCCCACACCGGGTAGCTGCGCCTCTGTATAGTGTGAAAGCAGAAAACATGTGAGTGAGTAAATATGTAAAATAGATGTCAATTGTGTAATAAATGTATTTTACCAGTGTAAGATAAGCGAGGGGAGATATTTTAGTAAGATAAGGTTACAAGCAAACCTTGGAACCTTATGTTAAGGATTTTTGTCTTTATTTTGTGGCATTTGTGTCAGTTTGATGGGAGACTTTGCACAGTTATCTGCAATTGTCAACGATCACCAAAAATGAAAACACTAATTTATTCTATAAGGCCTAATGCAGGACAACAGCAGTAAAACCAAACAAGAAGATGGTATGATTTTTTAGTTAAAATAGAGATGTTATGTAAGGGGGTTGCAGTAAGTGAGTGGTTTGAACAGTGCTGATGTTTGAACTCTATTCCTCGACCAGGGCTCTGAAGGTCTTGGAGGGCTTCCTGGCCCTGTCGGCGCTGATGGACCCCCAGTAAGTGCTGATGGATTTTGCTTCGAGACAATGGCAAGACAACGTAGATATTACTTTGGTACCTTTTTTTAATAATTAAAAGCCTTTTCCTCTTTTTCCTCTCCCACCAACAACCAGGGTCTTCCTGGGACTCTTCCTGATGGCAGTGGGGATCTTCTGGTATGCGTGCAGTGGTCTTGACTGATGTAGCTGTTAACATACGATAATACATTCAGGTGCCACAGCAGCACACAGCGGCTGTGTCCCAGTCTCATGTGTGTCTCTGTCTGTCCTTTGCAGTGTCCTGCCATCTGTCCCCACGGCCCGCCCGGTCCTCCTGGGATGCCAGGATTCAAAGTGAGCATGTCCATCCGCCGTGGTGGTCACTTCAGAACTTATTGAAGTGTGTGGTCTCTAACATGCCATCCCTCTTCCTGTTTTATTGTTTTATTCTCGTAGGGACACACAGGCCATAAGGGAGACAAAGGAGAACTCGGCAAAGACGGGGAGAAGGTGAGCCGACCAACGCTATGCTCGTTGAGCATGCTGTGTACTGCAGCCTGTGAAAAACATCAGTAGCTGGGCAAGAAGTATTGATCCAATACAACTGTTGAACTGTTAAAATAAATTTAAATAAATATCTTATCATCATTCTTATAGGGTATCACTGGCCCACCTGGTCCTCCAGGTATTCCTGGTACTGTGGGTCTGCAGGTGAGTCGACCGCCCCCCCCCCCCCCCAAAAAAAAAATGGTGGTAACTTATCTGTTGAATTATCTCGTATGCTTCACATCGATTGACTTGTTATGCATATTGTGCCAATTATTGGCGTTGTTGTCGAGACACTGAGGCCTGCATGAAGATGTCTTTACAAACAAAGCCTGCTTGTTTTTCAGGGCCCACGTGGTCTCAGGGGCCTCCAGGGGCCAATGGGAGCTGTGGGAGACAGGGTAGGTAACATTTACAACGTGGATCACATACTTGGTATTTAAGCTGGTGTTTGTGTGTATATGCTCACTGTCATGGCTGACATGTTGTTTTCTGCCTCCAGGGCCTGACAGGCTTCAGAGGCAAGCCTGGTATCACAGGCGTCATTGGAAAGACAGTGAGTCTCTCATCCTGCTTCTAACGCACTCCAAGAGGGAATTACTAGAGGAGGGGGGGTATTAAAGTGGGATGCTGCTGTAAAACGGATAACTGCTCCCATCAATGAATAGACGGGTGTGTGTTTCAATCTGATGCTTTCAGGGTGATGCAGGAGAGAAGGGACCCGGGGGATTCAACGGACCCAAGGGAGACATTGTGAGTAGAGGACCAGGTCTCAGACACGTCTCTTAACCATCCTTTTCAAAAAAGGAGGGCGTACGGAATGCGTGCCATAAGTAGCTGTTATAAATGCCTTTGTTGGGGAAGCTAAGCTAGCAATATCTCCCCCATTCTCTCAGGGCAAAATTGGTCCCAAAGGAGTTCCCGGTGGACTAGGACCCAAAGGAGAGCCTGTGAGTGTCTGGTTCAGTAGAACTACTTGTTTAACACAATACATGGTTCGCAATACATGTTTTATCCCAAAGTGCTCTGTTCTAATTAGACTTGATTCTAACTACAGGGCATCCCCGGCAGGGACGGCAAAGACGGCACCCAGGGACTCGACGGAGAGAAGGTGAGTGACCCCACCGACTCCCCTGCTGCTAGACACTGCAGTACTCTTCTGCTGATGTTAATCTGTTAAGCCATTAATGCGATCCAGCCAATACCACACAAAATGATCCTGAGTTCCTAGTGACAGGATGACACTGTCAACGGTCTGTGTGTCCCCAGGGCGATCCGGGACGGAACGGGGTCCCTGGAGAGAAAGGACCCAACGGACTTCCTGTGAGTATCCGAGTGTCTTGTCCTGTTATGTCATGTGTTGGTTCATCTTTCACAGCTCCAGATCCCTGAAAAAAGCCCAGAAGATTGCGGCTGACCCCTCACATCCTGCCAACAGACTGTTTAACCTTCTCCCCTCTGGACGGCGGTACAGGGCCATCATGTCCAAAATATTACGGCACCTAAACAGTTTTTCCCCCAAGCAATAGCCCTCCTAAATAACTCTAGAACACATGGACTTTATTGCACTTTATTTGTACTATTTTTACTATTATTATTATCTCAATTCATAATTATTGCTCATATTGGTACTGTTTGTCCTTGTCATATGTATTGTTGTTCTGTCGTTTTTGTTCTATTTTTTTGATGTTGTGGCCTGCATGGAGAAGTTAAGTCAAATTCCTAGTATCTTGTATACATGGCGAAATAAAGTTGAATTGAATTTAATTTAATTTAATTTAATCTATGATGTCAAAGGACCTACGTAACATTCTCCTGATCTACATACGTCTCCATCTCGATGTCCCTTTCTTACTGTCTGAAATACAACCGCAAGCCACTAAGCTGTTTTGTTATTGTGTTCCAGGGTCTGCAAGGGAGGGCTGGAGGAAAGGGCTCTAAAGGGACAGTCGTGAGTACATTACTAAGTCTGTCGAGCCATATTGTGGAGGTAAGACCCACGGAGAGAGCAGCCAGTCTGATTCTACCTTCTCTCACTCCAGGGTGACGCAGGGAAGATGGGCGAGACAGGACCCTCTGGAGAGCCAGGTATTCCTGTATGTATCTGAAGGGGGAGGGGAGTGTACCCGTTTAGATGATTTAATATGATTACCTGATCAATGACGACATGCATTTTGATTGACTGGTCTAAATTGTAAAAGTGGAAGAGGAGGACTGTCCAATCAGTGCGCTCTGTTGATGTGCCCACTCCGTCTTCTCCCACAGGGTGACATTGGTGTCCCCGGAGAAAGAGGAATGGCTGGACCCAGAGGAGTCGTTGTAAGTTGTCATGGTTACGTGTGCCCAATGACGCAGCAGATTGCAGGGACAATGATTTTTTGCATAGTCTGTTGCTCTAAAGCACTTTTAACACTGTAAAAATACTTCTGGCGAACCTGACTGAAATCGCTGAATGTATAGATGTGAAGGTAAACAACTGTTGACTTCCCTGGTCCTTCCAGGGCACAGCAGACCTGAAGGTTCAGAAGAGTCTCTGGGTTAAATAAGCAGTGTGTGCCGGTCGGGTTGGAGGGCTTCATTGTTCTACCAACAAACAAACTGACAAACTTCCAAGAGCCTTTTGGTGGAAACTAAAAAGACTTCTTCCGGCTGTCGGTATCTTTGGAGTGCTGGTTGTTTGAGAAGGTGCCTTGATGACGATGGTCTGTCTATATATAGGCTTGGTTGTCTGGTTGCCAGAGGAAACAACCACGTCTTTGACAGACTTGGCCGGAAACACTATTTAAAAGTATATTTATTAGCTGTATATTGCATTGCTGTGAAATATGCTTTCTGAGCGAGAGAGAAGCAATGTTTTTTAAATACCAGTGAAATGTCTTATAACTGCTCTGGTCAATTCATCATGCAATTAATAATATTATATAAGCATATTCTAAATCAATCAATCACCAGAAAATACTTCAAAACATGGATATATTTGAATACAATAGAGCAATAGAAAAAGCTAAAACGCACAGTAGGATAATATATATACACCTTCCATTCAAAATAATATGAACCTATAAACAGAATACATTCATATTAAAGTGAATGAGAAGAAAGGACAATAAAATGGCTGGCGCCTCGGGGCCTCACTCAGATGAATTTATCGGTAGTGGTGGGTCAGTGGGGAGAGCAGGTATTTACATAGCAGGCTATGAATAGACAGAGGGGCACTGTTACAGTTGACACTACCCCATGAATCACGATACCCCAACTCTAACACATCCTGCATCACATTGCATTGCATTTCTTAGAAAAATACAAACTTATGCTTATAATATATAATAAATTTCAAGCGTATTCGTTATTTGAAATTCTCATGTGTTTGGATTGTTTTCCGGAAGAGACAAAGTCTCATCCTATATTTCTGTCTGCTTTCCACAGGGGGGCCTCGGACCAGTGGGCAACGTGGGGGTTCAGGGAGGTAAAGGCTTCCAGGTCAGTGGTGTGAGGCGCTGCTTCTGTGGTGACGGAGGACCCATTCTGTTCCATTGTATTACAGTGTTTTACCATTGTTACTGTATGCGATTTTAACCTGCCTATGACCAACAGGGAGGTAAGGGAGCTATGGGAGACCCAGGACTTCCAGGTCCGACCGGTATCCGAGGAGGATTTGGTGAGAGGGTGAGTTTTATTGACGTAGTACCAAATGACCAATTGCAGTAACCGCACCCAATCACAGCCCCACCGCTACAGTACCACACAGGATATTCTGCAGGGAGGAGATGACCAACACTCTTATCGCCCATCTTCCAAACAGCCAGATTGCAATCTTAAACCAAGTGAGCTAATCATATCAGGGATACAGAAATTGTAATAAATAACAGCACACAGACCCTTTAGAAATGGTTGTAGAGTTTCTGCAGGAGAATACAGTACAGTACAACCCAAACAATCATTATCAACACGCCACACCGTACAGACATACATGTTGTCACTACATGGAGGTCACATACCTATATCAAACCAGCTCAGGCGTCCCCCCCCCAATCTCAGAGGCATGTACTCTACAGTGGGGTGGGCTAACAAGGTAGCCTTCTGTTCAGGCCCTGTGGACGGAACAAAGGCCGTCTTTATACAGGTTCCCCCGGACCGGTCTGCATCCCATAGCCCTCTCCCTGTAGCACAGCCTGCCCCTTCCATACAGCCTGCTGCTCCAAGATTTTTTCAGCCGTTTCTTTAACTAAACATACCCTCTCGCTCTCTCCTTTTCCTCAGGGCCCCACCGGAGCTTCCGGCCCTAAGGGAGAGATGGTAATGGAAGCAATATGCTGCCATAGAAACTCTATTGGTTAATATGTGTAATGCGTTTGTTGATATCAGCCCTAAAGGGACTGTGTCTCTGATATTACACACAGGTAACGGTAGGGTTGTGTGCTTTATCAAGGCTCTTGTGTTTCTGTTTAGGGCGTGGCAGGAAGTGATGGTTTGCCTGGAGAGAATGGAGAACCTGTAAGTATAGACTCCATCTGTTGAAGAAGCAGGGCCAGTGGACCATGCACGTTTACCATTGAACCTTAATACACAGTTATCATTCTTATGTACCATTGATTGGGTCGTGGGTCTAATGACGGAATATTAGGAAAATAGTTGACCAATTATGTATTACATATATCATGTATTATTCAATGTGTAATTATGTGGTGAACTATGGATACTGTTTCTCTTTTCCAGGGTCCATTTGGACCAGTTGGTCATAAAGGAGAGGTAAATCCATATATTTTAAGTTGTATTATTTATTCATTTTCTCTGAATATCAACCCCATCAATTGATCAGGAGGTTACATACGCTTTCTGTTCAAATGGCAAAACAAAAATGATTTTCAGTTTTATGCTGGTGCTAATTTCCTCAAATGGCCTAACATGATTCAACCTCACATTCCAATTGTAAGAGGATTAATCTGTGAGAGTTGTTCTGCATTAGCCTGCACTATTAAGTCTCTTCACTGCAATGCACCAATGGGGAGTCACATTAAGCCGTAGAGCAATTAAAGTAATTACAGAAACAGCACTGATGGGTCTCTATCTCATTGGTTTTGCTGTTGGCGTTAACCAAAGTAATTATGAAGCAACAATGCACCTTATGAGTATTTTCACTCATGGTCTTAAAGGGTTGAAGCATAATGAAAGTTTGTCTTTGTACTATAATAAAAGGACAATTTAATTGCAGCAAATGTGAAGAGTTGGATGCATGTGTGGTTCGATTATTTTAATTTTGCAATTGTTTTCAGTCAGGAAAGCGTGGCGAGCTGGGCCCTAAGGGCGTGTCGGGGCCACAAGGAGAACTGGGGGCCAGAGGCGTCCCGGGGAAACCTGGACCAATGGGCTTCCAAGGAGAACAGGGCCTGCCTGGGATTGCTGGAAAGAACGGCGTACCTGTGAGTGTTGGTTGTACGATGCCGCACACATATATGACTACGCTTGCCTCGTCAATACATCATGATTAGTTTGGTGACCTTTAAAAGAGATAACCGCAACTTGGTGAGTGTTTGTGTTTCAGGGTAAACTGACAAGTGAACAGCACATCAGAGAGCTGTGTGGCTCCATGATCGATGGTGAAGATCTGAACCTCTCAGTCCTGTCCATTCATACCAAATGTCTGACCCAGATGACCAAGAAGCTCACAGTGTCTCTCTTCCATCTCCTCCCGTTTCTCAGACCAAATCGCCCAGCTGGCGGCTAACCTGAGGAGGCCCCTGGCCCCTGGTGGGGTGGGCAGACCCGGCCCTGCTGGACCCCAAGGGCTGCCCGGTGATACTGGCTCCATCGGACACCCTGGGACCCAAGGACCCCCAGGGTACAGAGGACTTCCAGGAGACCTTGGGGACAACGGTCCCAGAGGTAAAACAAAAACATATACAATACAAAAACATTGACCGAAACATGGATTAATTCATTTTTTATAATTATAACCAAAGTCAAATACCTTTGTATTGCATAATTAAATTTCTTTATCTCCCCAACAGGTGAAGTTGGTACACAGGGTGACAAGGGCCCTCTTGGCAAAGCTATCGAGGGGCCGGTTGGAGACCAGGGCTACCAAGGTTTGAGAGCTAAAAAGATAATGCTAATGTTGATACGTCAACATTAATACCGGCTGTTAGTGCTTAATGCTGCTTCAAAATTCTCCCACTTGTATACTGGACTCACCTTGTATAATCGTTTGTCAACAGGTCTTCCGGGAGTTGCGGGCATTGTGAAGGACGGACGCGACGGAGCCCCCGGAGACCCCGGGGAGCCCGGAGAGGCCGGCCGGGCGGGTAGGACTGGGCACCATGGCACCCCTGGGATCTGTGACACATCGGCCTGCCAGGGCGCCTCGGTGGCCGGGAAATCCTCCAACCCCAAGAACCATTAGACGTTGCTCTGTTGCCCCGAGCGCCCCCCCCCACACACCCCGCCCCACGACGGGGGACAGGGGGAGGACGAGTAGAGAAGAGACACGTCGTCGCACACATTTCCCTTTATGCGTTAATAATTGAAGACGGGGTTTCGGAGGAAACGAGGGAAACATCACGAGTGTGAAGAGAACAAAAACGCAGAACAGCTGAGAGACTAAAAATATTGATCACATCAATGAAACAGACGAGAGTGAGACAAGAGTGCAAGACAACACCTGCGGCGCAGCCATGACCATCGGCCGATAACGACAATAGCCTGACTTTGAATGACTCATCAGAAAGTGGCCGTAGTACATTGATTTTTTAATCCTTGGTTTGTAAAAAATAACACCAATTTACCCCCGTTACAGATGGTGCTCTTCAGCAGTACTGTGATTGTCCTTTATGTACAAGTATCATGGTCTATGAATGATCATTCCAGGTGTTACCTCAAAAGTCAAGATACACAATGTAATATATAGAGATTGGTGCCAGTGTTGAGAAAGCTAGTCATGACTATTTGTAATTTTGTAACTAAAATTAAAAAAGGAAAACCCAAGGCCCAGAATTTTTGTATATTAATGCAAAAGATTTCTAACTCTTACTAGTCTTTTTTTTTTGGCAGTCTAGATTTTTATGTTTGTTTTATTATATCTTAAGTTCCTACAATTTCCCTTCAAACTAGTTTTGATATTTAATTATCTTGGATGTGGATGAAGAATTGATGGAAGTTTTCTTTTTTCAGTTTGCCAATGACCACATCCACTATGTAATACTGGTGCAGTACCAATTAAATATACATACGTTTAAATAATATTTATTATTGGTGGGTGACTGTTGTATGTACAGTAAGATGCTACAGCGTCATGTTGTGAGAAATAACAAATAAAGCCACTTTTCAGTAAAACATTACTCTTCTGTAAATCAAGATAATCTATACTAATCTACCCATAATAAATAAAGTGAAGCCATTCAATAAAAGCAGTAACATTTACTTTAAATACAACAGGACAGAAAGATCACATGAAAAATTATTGAACGCAGATAATATTTTTTATAAATATTTGCTAAAATGTAACGGATGTACAATGCAATTGGATTCTGTTTCTTAAATTACGACAATGGAGTAAAATATCATGACTGATAATAAATACTATAAATAAGTGGAACACCCTGTAATTTGTCTTTCAATGCAAAACAGTGCCACCTGCATATCACTTTCTGCAATGTCCTGTAAAGAGCATTTTGGCACTCAAATGTAATTTTTGTTAAAGGCTCAAGGAGAAAAGCCGATTGGCTTTCCTTACTGATGAAATACTTATTATTTTGCATGTGTCTGATGAAAGCTTAAATACAAATGTATTAAATAGTGTACATCTGGAAAATGGGTAATACATATAGTATAATATATAGGAAATCTAAAAATAATAATGCAAGTAAGGGATAGTCCTTATTTGATAATTTCTGGTCAAACAGCAGCGTTGATGAAACCTCAGCCACTAAGATGTGATATTAAGTCATAGATATATGGTTAACTAAAGAGAGTAGTGTTGGAGTTTCACTGCTCTATTGCCAGAGCAGTGCTTGCTGTGCCTGCCATCTCCTGGTGGTCCGAGTCTGTGGTGGGCTTCTTGTGGAGGCCGGTCTTACCCCAGAATGCTCTCCGGAAATTCTGGTCAAAAGCAACAGAGATTATTGTGAGGCTAGTCACCATCCTGCAACGTCATGATTCATACAACCATCTACAAATTATGTTTGAACTTAAGTTTTTGTAACTTTTTTTTTTATTTATAATTACTGATTGTATGTTTCTTAAATGTCTGTTTGCAATAGAGACATTAGGTTACTTTGTCCATCCTATGATATTGAAAAGGTACAGAGATCTTCCCTCTTCTGACTAAGGTATCATGAAGGGATTTGAATGGTTGTCCACTTGAGGGCATTATATATGCTAATGCAGTCCACCTCTCTGGGTGAGTCTCCGTACACCTCCTTGATGTACTTGAGGTAAGTCGCGGTCCACTTCAGAGTGGTGGCCTTGTCAGTATCTGGTTGGCAGAATGGCACCAGCGTGTTCAACTCATTGCAGCACATGCGAATCCTCCTCCTGCACAACAGTTGACGTATACATGGCCAAATAGATAAAAATACATGAATGAGTATTTTCATTCACTCTTGTACAAGTAAAGAGGTATTACAATACAACAAATGTTTGTCTTATTATATATTTGATAAGAACTACACAAATTGTTCGTGCGCTTGTTGGTTTGCAAAGTAAACTTTTGTTTAAGTTGATGTACTGTTAACCAGGACTCCAGGGGCGGCTTGTAGTAGAGACGGTAGCACTGTCCAGCCTACCTGCGGTCCCTCTCTTTACTGTTATGTTTCTCTCTGCGTTGGCTACTCCCAGCAGGGCTGCCTGTCTTCTTCCTGCCACTCCTCCCTGCCTCTAGAGCGGCCCTAGGGCCTTCTAACTGAGGGCCAACGTTTGGACCCCTCAGGATCTTGGAACAAGTGAGCTTTACAGGGGCTGGTGGCACAGCATCCTCTAAAGAAATAATGAAGTGTCCGATTAAACATGCCTCATATATATGATTGTATATTTAAAAGTAAGAACAATATATAATAATACACACATGTAATAATACATATATCAAATATGAGATAAAGAATGGAATAAGTCATTTTTACTTTCCACTTCAACCCATTCCTGTTCTTCTCTTTGGCTGGTGCAGATAACATACTCTTCCTTTGCATTGATCAGGCCTTGATGCTTGTTGGGTTCAACAATATGTGAAATATGTCCAAAAGCCTGAGATGAACATGAAAAATAAAGGGAGGGGGGGCAGTGTTATTGATTAACAATGACTAAGAAAACGCTTGGAGTAGAATAATACAAATGCCATTGTTAATATTTAGGTTTGTACTTGTCCACACACGCCGGTTATTGGGTTGAGTAGGGCTCCTCTGTAGGGCTCAATAGGATTAGTTTGATCCGATTGCATCCACTTCAGCATTTGTGGATGAAAGCTGGCTTCTTGGCATTCAGTGGATTGCTGAAGCATTGTCAAACTAGGGACAGAACAAAACACACATTTGGCACACTATAGTATTGACCATCCACCATTTAACAATGATATATATTTTTTGAAACCTCTGAATTATAGGTTGCTCATACTTGGTGAGGACGGGAGGACGGGTGTCCTGCGGTCTGTCCTCGGCCATGCAGCTAAATATCTTCTCCAGAGAGACCCGAGCAGAGCAATGGGCTCGGTTCAGTGAGGATCCACGGCCGTGAGGAGCAGGTGCTTGGGTCAGGGTCTCACCGGCTTCCAGTTTTACAAGCACAGAGCCCGGCACTTCTCCACAAGTGGTGGGAGTCTTTTCCCCCGAGGGGCCGCCGCGGCTGATGACCATGGCCTGTTCCTCCACCGCCGCCTCGTTCAGCCTCGCGTCTGCGATGACACACTGCTCATAGTTTGAGGTCGAAAGGTCCACAGCTTGCATGGTCGGGGAGGGAAACATTTCCACCGATCCGGGATCATAGTTAGTGGTCGCAGCGGTCACACTGAGGCCGAATAGAGTGGCGGGGAAGCGGCCGTCTACGCCGTCGTGGTCCGCAGCCTGGTCGTCCATCTGCGTCGTATGGAGGAGGTGCTGGAGGTGTGTGTATTCACCTTCCGACATCTCCATCAGGTTGACCTCAGTGCCCAGAAACTGCCCCATATCATGTGACATGGTCGATCTAAAGGAAAGGGGGTGAACAGAGCAGTATGACCTCGATGTTAACGCGGCTTTTGACGGTGTGCCGATGGCGTCCGTTTCGCGCCGTGACCTCGTCTCGCGCTGATGCGGTTATCGTCAGCTAAGCTAAAGTTGAACTTTATTTAACTTTATAATGCCTGACCAGATCGATCTAACAGTGTGTTTTGAGTTTTGTGCAGTTCATGGTCATATTACAATATTTGGACATTTGAAATCACACATGACCTGTGCGTGTGTGTTGCGAGATCACGGTTGGTCGCGATCACCAATACAACGAGTTGATTCCATTCATTTAAATGATTGAAAGAAAGATCTAAAGAAACTTACCAAAGAAACTTAATTTGCCAAGCTTACAAAGTGTACGGTATTGAGAGATGTGAACAGGTTGTTCAATAGCACTCAAAGTCTAATAAATGCGTGAGAAGCCCCGCCCCCATTAATCTCAATGGCGCATGCTAGGCTAGGCTAGGCTAGCAGCCTAAAGACCGCCTGCCGCCATGATGGATTTATGTCATCTTCATTCCTACTATGAAGGTATTATTGTAGCAAAAGTATTTAGCACCTGTAACTGCAGAATTTGTATGCGTACACTAAAATCACAGTAAATTCGAAGTCGTAAATATTTATTTAGCATGTGTACTCTAAAGTCATAAATGTGTAACAGTACATTTGAAGTCGTAAATATTTTTTTCTACCATTGTAAACACAAAATAGGGTCTACTAGTTCACAAGTCTGTGTTACAGGGGCACAAATCCTATCCTGTGGGTCACAACTTCAAAGAGTCCTGCACTTGCCAATTTTGCTACAGTCATTGCAGCGCAGTTGGTGCAAAACACATTTGCACACCCGTGTTTCATCATCTGAGAACATGCCCAAAATGTGTGCATTCGTCAACCCAAATGTGAACTAATACATCAGAAGTTGTACATCTGTGAAAAAAATCCTCACAAATAAATTGATATAGAACGCTATGTTGATTCAGCATTTTAATGAGCAAGCACAAGTCCATTGTTACAACTGCTTGAATCTGCTCCCGCGAGTCTCAGCTGTGGGTTTTTTTGCAGGTAGTTTTGCTACACGTCTAGGTGGTACATGTGTAGCAAAAGTGATTCGTATCCGTAGATGCCTAGAAGCAGAGCGTCCGTGGGCGGACAAAATAGTTCCGGCTATCATTTCATAATCCAATGAAAGTCACCGGTGTTTCGGGATATACGCAAGAGGGCGGGATTTAGCAGGACTTGGGCGTGGATATGGTTGTCGGGTAGTCATGGCAAGTGAACCGAGAGGAGCTGAATATCCTGTTGTAGCAAAGTTGTTAAACAACGGCGTACTTTTAAAGCTTTTTAGATGTTGATATGTGTTCATGTGGAGAACAGTTTGGACAACATCTGATGCTATGCAAGTGTAACATTAAGCAATTTGGCGACCGTGTTGTTATCTTGTTGCATAGGAAAGCTCATAACCTCTGACAAACTGTCATTTAAACACAGACCAGCGTCGAGCTGTGGGCTTAATGTAGGCTTTAGATCAACGTTAAGATGCTAGGCCATTTCTAAGCTGTAATACGCAAGTCAATGCAGTTCACCTGTCATATTTCTGAAACACTGGGCACACTCCTTGGAACACCTCTTTCCCTTCTTAATCTTGTTGAATTATCTGAGCCATAAGTCACATATGGCTAATAATGCTATGTGCAAAAGTTGTACCAGTCTATCATATAGTTGTACCAACTGAATGTTGGTACAGTCTGTGCTTGTGTGTGCTCATGTGTGTGCGTGTTTATTTCGACTTGTCATTAATGAGGTCATGAATAAAACTATTTAAAAATAAAACTCTTGTACATTCATGCTGTCATTGTCTCATTGCGGAAGAATTATGGCCCTACTGGCTATTGCTATAATTCAATGTAGGCCTACTGAACCTGAAAGTGCTTAGCCTTCCTTACAAGCACTGTCTATAAAGTTTGTACCGTACAAACACTGTCTATAAAGTGCTTATAGGGTGAGATTAAAGGCTATGTCCTTCACTCACCCATTGATATGGTGACCTAATGTATAATAGGCCTCCATCAGATGGAGGTAAATAATTGTCCTATTGGGACTGATTGGCCCCAATTAATCAACCACACGTTTATAGATGGAGTACAAAAATTATTACATGAGATAATATATTTGTTTCCTTCAGAGGACCTAGGGGAGGTGTGCCTTCTCTGTGGAGGTGTGTATCCCTGCACACAAGACGATATAGATACCT